>JACERR010000150.1:7500-17500 GCA_016760335.1 Gastrodia elata
TATTAGAGATACACGCACACACACACATGGAGATAAGTATATATGTGTGTGGGATAACACATACATGTGTGTGTGGCACACAAACACACAGCACATGTATATAACATATGAGTATATGTACATATACACACAATGTGTGTGTGTGTGTGTATATACGAGTATATAGACACACACACACATATTTGTTATATTCAAATAGTGTCTGTGTGTGTCTTTATGTGTTTGTTGAGTATACATACTCATAATCATAAAAATATACATATATATATATATATATATCTGTATGTGTGTGATATATAGTCTCATATACACACACACATTTGTATTATCACACACACTCATGTATACTAATCTCCATCTGTGTATGTGTGTGTATGTGTCTGGGTGTGCATCATACAGACAAACACATAGATGTAAAATTTTAAATACACGCATGTATGTAATATGAATATGTAGCGTACTCAAAATTATATATACTTTAATTAGTATATATGTGCTTGTGTGCTTGTGTACACATACACATACAAACGCACGCACACAAAAAGATAAGTATATATGAGTGTGTATGTGTGTGTGATAGTATATGTATTTGCACACACACACACGCACATGGAGATAAGTAAATATGAGTGTGTGTGTATATATAGACACACACACATACACACACACACAAAAACACACACATATAGAGATAGATACACACTCATATGTATATATACTCACACACACTCAACATATAAAAATTAGTATATATGTCTGAGTATATATACCAACACACACATACATACACATTTATATATATCAATCTCCAACATGCACACACACACATATATATGAGTGTGTGTGTGTGTCACAATACACACAGAAACACACACACATAGAGATAAGTATACATGAGGGTGTGTGTGTGTGCGTGATTATATATGTGTTTGCACACACACACACATATATATAGAGATAAGTATATATGAGTGTGTATATATATATATAGACAAACACAAACACAAACAAACACACACAAATACACACACACAAACACACACAAACAAATACACACACATAGAGATAGATATATACTCGTATATATATATATACTCATACGCACTCAACACATATAGATTAGTATATATGTGTGAGTATATATAACCAACACACATACACACACTTATATATACTAATCTCCAACATGTACGCACACACATATATAAGAGTGTGTGTGTGTGTGTGCGTGTGTCACACTCACACACACATATAGAGATTAGTATATATGAGGGTGTATATGCGTATTCATATATACATACATATATATATATATATATATATGTATATATATATATATATATATATATATATATATATATATAGTTTTGAGTATTTATATAGGCACACACACACATAAAGATTAGTATATAAAGAAATTAGTATATATGAGTGTGTCACACACACATAAATATAAGCATATATGAGTGTGTGAGTGTGTGTGTGTGTGTGTTGGGTGTGTTTGCATGTGTGTGTTTGTGTGTGTGTGTGTTCGTATGTGTGTTAGGTGTGTGTGTGTATATACTAATCTCTATGTGTGTTGGGTGTGTGCGTGTCTATGTATCTTGGGTATACATACTCTCATATGTGCGCTATATGTGTGTATGTGTGTACATACAAGCATGTAGACACATACTAATGTGTGTATGTGTGTTGGGTACACACATGTATATATATATATATATATATATATATATATATATATATGTGTGTGTGTGTGTGTGTGTGTGTGTGTGTGTGTGTGTGTGTGTGTGTGTGTTTGTGTGTGTGTGTGTGTGTGGGTGTGTGTGGGTGAGTGTGTTGGGTATATATAAACAAATATACAAATATGTACACATGTGTGTGTACCCAACAAATACACCACACGAGTGTGTGTGTGTCTGTATACAGGTATGTAGAGAGACACACACACACACATATGAGTGTGTGTGTGTATGTGTGTGTATGTGTCTATATGAGTGTGTGTGTATACATGTATATACCCAAAACACACACAAATACAGATCAATATATATGAGTGTGTGTAAAGTTAGGCACATACAGACACACATACACACTCACACACACAAATATATAAATATACATATATGAGTGTGTCTGTGTGTGTGTATGTGTGTGTACGTGTGTATGTGTATTGTGGGTGTGTCTATATATTAGACACACACACACTCACACATAGAGAAATATATATATATATATATATATATATATATATATAGACACAGACACACACACAAACACACACATATAGGGATTAGTATATATGAGTATGTATATATGTGTGTGTGTTAGGTATACATACTCATATCACACACACACAAATTAACACATATAAAGATAAGTATATATATATATATATATATATATATATAGACACACATACACACATACTCATATATACTTATCTCAATGTGTATCTGTGTATGTATGTCTATATATTTTTATGTGGTTGTAAGTATGTATACCCAACACACACATATATAGATAAGTATATATGTGTATATGTGTGTGAGGCACACATAGACACGCACACACGAACACACATGGAGATAAGTATTTATTGAGTATGCACACACAAGTATGTGTTATATATATATATATGAGTATGTGTGTGTGTGTGTCTATAAATGTATATATGAGTCTTTATATATACCCAACACACATATACATACACATAACTATGTGAGTATATATACATGTATATAACATATATGTGTTTGTATTAATACACAGTTGTATGTATACCCAACACACACATACACAGAAATATATAGACATACATACGGATGTGTGTGTGTCTATCTCTATATACATGTGTGTGTTACACACACACACAAATATATATTAAAATATATATATACAAACTCACACTCACAACTGTATGTGTTATCTCCATATGTGTGTGAATGTGTATCTATGTGTGCCTACACACACGCATACATACTCATATATATACTAATCTCTAGGTGTATTATAGACACACACACACAGGTATGTGTTATAGGTATACACACACACACTCTCACTTATATATATTAATCACTATATATGTGTGTTTATGTGTGTGTGTGTATGTGTTCTGTGTTGGGTATATATACTCATAATCACACACACAAAAACACACATAGAGATAATATACATAGAAACTTGTGTGTATGTGAGTATGTATACCCAACACACACACACACACACATGTACACTATATATATAGTATGTATACCCAACGTGCGTATATATATATATTATGTGAGTATATATATACCCATGTGTGCGTGTGTATGTGTCACACACACACACACGCACACATGTATTGACATGTATACCCAACACACACACATGTATATATTATCACACACACGCACACACACACACACATACATTCATATATACTAAATCAATATATATACATACTCACATACACACATATACACACACACATATATACACACACACTGTTTGTATATATGTGTGCGTGAGTGTGTGAGTGTGTGTGTGTGTGTGTATGTGTGTGCGTTATGTGTTAGGTATCACACTATGCATGTGTGTATATATCTGTATGTGGGAGTATGTATACACACACACACTCATGGAGATCACATGTGTGTGTATGTACTAATCTCTATATTAGGTATTTTTCACACCCACATACATGTATATATATATATATATATATATATATATATATATATGTGTGTGTGTGTGTGTGTGTGTGTGTGTGTGTCTGTGTGTGTGTGAGTGTGTGTATATACTTTTAGTATATATAAGTGTGTGTATGTCTTTGTGCACACACACACATAGAGATATGCATTGGGTATACATACATATCTCTATCTGTATGGATATACTCACATGTGTGTGTGCAACACACATACACACTCTCACACACACACACAACCGTATATATGATTGTATGTATACCCAAACCACATATATGTTATAAATATATATGAGTGTGGTGTGTGTGTGTGTGTGTTTCAGTGTGTATGTTGTGGTGTGTGTGTTAGTAACACACACATAGACATTAGTATACATACTCATAATCATGTATAAATATTTGGGACACACATAGAGATTAGTATATAGAAATTGTGTTGTATACATACTCACACACTCCTATATATCTATATATACATTTGTGTGTGTGTGTGTGTGTGTGTGTGTGTGTGGTGTGTGTATATGGGACACACATAAAGATTAGTATATAGAAATTGTGTGAGTGTGTGTGTGTGTGTGTGTTTGTGTGGGTGTGTGCGTGTCTTTATACTCACTCACACACGCACACACCGTATATAAATATAATAATCCTTAAATATGAGTATACTTATATATGCACACACACACATGCACACATAAATACACACACATAGAGATTGAATATGTATACCCACACACATACACACACATACACACACAACTCATACATACTTATCTCTATGTGTGTGTGTGTTGAGTATACATACTCAATCTCAATATGTGTGTGTGCATGTTACATGCATACAGACACACACACACACACTCATATCATTATCACACATGCACACACATAGATATATATACTAATTCTCTATGTGTGTGTGTGTACTCACAACTATATATATATATATATATATATATATATATATATATATATATATATATATATAGTGTATATCCAACACAAACACACACACGTATGTGTTATATATGATTATGAGTATGTATACCTAATACACACACACACACACAAACACATACATACCTATCTCTATGTGTGTGTGTGTGTGTGTGTGTGTTGAGTATACATACTCACAACTGTGTATGTGTGTGTGGGTACACATACTCAATCTCAATATGTGTGTCTGTGTGTTATATATATACAGACATACACACATGGAGATGTCACACACACACTCATATAATTATCACACATGCACACACAGATATATATAAACTAATCTCTATGTGTCTATGTACTCACAACTATATATATAAATATGTATACATGCTATACCCAACACAAACATACACACGTATGTGTTATATACAGTTGTGAGTATGTATACCTAATACACACACACACTCATACATAGCTATCTCTAGTGTATATGTGATATATATATATATATATATATATATATATATATATAGGAACACATATATACACACACACATAACACACACTCATATATACTAATCTCTATGTGTGTGTGTATGTATATATATCTATGTGTGTGTTTGTGTGTGTGTGTACGTGCATCTATAGTGATAATACACACACACAAACACTCATACATACAGATTTTATGTGTGTATTTAATTGTGTGTATATACATGTATATATATATTATATAAATATAATATTCTCTGTGTGTGTGTGTGTGTCTGTGTTGTGTGCCTATATATTTATATATATCACAGACACACACACACACACTATATAGACATACACACAGATATGTTTTATATAAATATATAGACACACACACACTCACGCACACATATACATAAAAATAAATATATCTATATCCAATATAGGGATAGGTATATATGAGTGTATTATGTGTGTGTTGGGTATACATACTCACAGTTACATTTAAATATATTTATACTCACTGTACACACAGCCGTATAATTATGTATGATTTGTGTTGAGTGTTTAAATATATAGACACACACATATATAAGTGTGTGTGTGTGTGTGTATGAGTGTGTCTGTGTACGTGTTATATAAATATAAAGATAGACATACACACATATGTGTTTTTATGTGTGAGTATCTAAATATTTAAACACAACACAAACCGTATATAAATATATGGTTGTGTGTATATGTGTGTGTCGATATATTTATATATAGTTGTGAGTATGTATACCCAACACACAAACACACACATGTGTGTGTGTGTATGTGTCAATATATATATATATATATATATATATATATATATATATATATATATATATACGGCTGTATGTATATAAATGTTTTTATATACGTATGTACACAAACACTCATATATATATACTCACAACCGTATATGTATATAGACACACACACATAGAGATTAGTAAACACGAAAAAACACACACACACACACACGTGTGTTACATAAATAACACGCACACACGGAGATTAGTATACACTCATATATACATACACACACACACACACTCATATATATTAATCTCTATGTGTATATATTTATGTGTGTTTGTGTGTGTGTTATTTATATATGATTATGAGTACATATACCCAATACACACACACACACACACATGGACACAAACACACACACATGTGTGTCTCTATATACAGACACACAACACACACACACACGCACACACTCATATTTACTACACAAACACACATCTCTATGCCTGTGTGTTTATCACACCATATATATAGACACATACACACACATACACATATAGATAAGTATATGTATGTGTGTGCATACACACACATGGAGATAATTATATCCAATGCATGGAGATAAGTATACATACTCACAACTATATATAAGTATATATGAGTGTATGTGTCTATAAATATATATATAGACACACAACTAAATAGTTGTATGGATACAGATACACAGACACATATACATAGTATAGGTATATATGAGTGTTTGTGTGTGTATGTGTGTGTGTGTGTGTGTGTGTGTGTTATTTACTAAATGTGTTTACGCATAGAAATAATACGTGTTTATATGTGTGTGTTGGGTATACATACTCACACACACACACGCACTCATATATACTAATCTCCATGTGTTGGGTATACTTATCTCCATGTGTATGTATGCACACACACATATACTTATCTATATGTGTATATGTGTGTGTCTATATATATGGTGTGATAAACACACAAGCATAGAGATGTGTGCTTGTGTAGTAAATATGAGTGTGTGCTTGTGTGTGTGTGTTGTGTGTGTCTATATATAGAGACACACATGTGTGTGTGTCTGTGTCCATGTGTGTGTGTGTGTATTGGGTATTTGTACTCATAATCGTATATAAATAACACACAGACACACATAAATACACACATAGAGATTAATGTATATGAGTGTGTGTGTGTATATATATATATGAGTGTATACTAATCTCCGTGTGTGCATGTTATTTATATAACACACATGGAGATAAGTATATATGAGTGTGTATGACACACGCACAAACACAATGTGTATATATACGATTTGTGTTGTGTATACTTATCTCCATGTGCTGGGTATACTTATCTATATGTATATGTGAGTGTGTGTGTCTATATATATGGTGTGCTAAACACACAGGCATAGATATGTGTGTGTGTGTGTGTGTGTGTGTGTGTGTGTGTGTGTGTTATCTACTAAATGTGTTTACGCATAGAAATAATACGTGTTTATATGTGTGTGTTGGGTATACATACTCACACACACACACGCACTCATATATACTAATCTCCATGTGTTGGGTATACTTATCTCCATGTGTATGTATGCACACACACATATACTTATCTATATGTGTATATGTGTGTGTCTATATATATGGTGTGATAAACACACAAACATAGAGATGTGTGCTTGTGTAGTAAATATGAGTGTGTGCTTGTGTGTGTGTGTTGTGTGTGTCTATATATAGAGACACACATGTGTGTGTGTCTGTGTCCATGTGTGTGTGTGTGTATTGGGTATTTGTACTCATAATCGTATATAAATAACACACAGACACACATAAATACACACATAGAGATTAATGTATATGAGTGTGTGTGTGTATATATATATATGAGTGTATACTAATCTCCGTGTGTGCATGTTATTTATATAACACACATGGAGATAAGTATATATGAGTGTGTATGACACACGCACAAACACAATGTGTATATATACGATTTGTGTTGTGTATACTTATCAACATGTGCTGGGTATACTTATCTATATGTATATGTGAGTGTGTGTGTCTATATATATGGTGTGCTAAACACACAGGCATAGATATGTGTGTGTGTGTAGTAAATATGAGTGTGTGTGTGTGTGTGTGTTGTGTGTGTCTATATATAGAGACACACATGTGTGTGTGTGTTTGTGTCCATGTGTGTGTGTGTGTATTGGGTATATGCGCTCATAATCATATATAAATAACACACTAACACACATAAATATATAGATATTAGTATATATGAGTGTGTGTGTGTATGTATATATGAGTGTATACTTATCTCCATATGTGCATGTTATTTATATAACACTCATGGAGATAAGTATATATGAGTGTGTATGACACACGCACATACACAATGTGTGTATGGGTATACATACTTATGTGTTATATATATATATATATATATATATATATATATATATATATATATATATTTGTGTGTGCGTGTGTGTGTCTCTACAAATATTATATATATCTATATATATATGTCCACATACTGATACATGTGTGTGTGTGTATCTCTATATGAGTATGTATACTCAATATAAACATACACACGCATATATAAATTGTGTGTACACTCATATATATTATCTATATTGTTATGAGTATATATACCCAAATAGAAACACACACACATATATATACTAATCTCTATGTGTGTGTGTGTGTGTGTGTGTTTGTATTATGAGTGTATGAGTGTGTGGGATATGTATGTGTGTGTGTACATACACATTTATATATACTTATCTCTATGCATGTATGTGTGACTATATACAGATATCTATATATATATATATATATATATATATATATATATATATATATATATGTGTGTGTGTGTGTGTGTGTGTGTGTCAATATGTAAACACACGCACATACACAAACACACCATACACTCATATACGCACATGCACACACTCATATATATAGACACACCCACACACACACACAAACACACACACATATATACTAATCTCTATATGTGTGTGTGTGTGTGTTTGTGTATTTACATTATGTGTGTGTCTGTCTATATACATACATGGTTGTGAGTATGTATATATGAGTGTTTGTGCACATACATATATAAGAACATTTACATACATCCAACCGTGTATATATATTGATACACACACACACACACATACACATGTGTGTGTATTGGGTATACATACTCACAACTATATATAAATATATAGACACACACATATACACACAATCATATATTTATATACAGTTTTTGTGGTGTGTATTAGGTATACATATATATATATATATATATATATATATATATATATATATATATATAGAGGCACACAGCACACACACACACATAGAGAATACTATATATCTATATACCTATCTCCATGTGTATATTTATATAATATGCATCTATACATGTATATACACACATAAATACACACACATAGAATATGTATATGAGTGTTTGTGTGTGTGTGTTATCACTATATGTGCACGTACACACACAAAGACAAATACAAACATAGATGTATACAAATACACACACATTGAGATTAGTATATGAGTGTGTGTGTGTTTGTGTGTATATGTGTTGGGTATACATACTCAGTACACTCACACACAGGGAGATAAGTATATATGAGTGAGTCTATATATTTATATATGGTTATGAGTATGTATGCTCAACATATACACACACACACATAAAGACACACATATAGACAACTCATATATATACACATACTCATAATTGTATATTAATACATAAATACACATATAGACATGCACACTCATATATGTTTATCTCCATGTGTGTGTATGTATTGGGTATACATACTCACAATTGTATATACATATATAGACACAAACATACAGACACACACATAGGGATTAGTATATATGAGTGTGTGTTGTGTCTTTATGCATATATGTGGAGACACACATATACACAAACACACGCACACACACACACACACACTCATATATACTTATGTGTATGTATGTGTGTCACATATGTGTGTGTGTGATGACATATAAGTGGAGATAAGTATATATGAGT
>JACERR010000150.1:35000-40000 GCA_016760335.1 Gastrodia elata
ACAAACACACACACAAAAACATGGAGATTATTATTTATGCATACAGTATGTGTTATATACAGACACACACACACACATATATATAGACATACACACACATAAACACACACATATACTTAATTTATACCAATATTTGTGTGGTTTTGATTATGTATACACATCCATATATATAGACACGCACTCATATATATGTGTATATCTAAATATAATATATTTATATATATAAATCTCTATGTGTGAGAGTTTGTGTTTGTGTGTGAGTATATATATTTGTGTGTGTGTTTATCTATATATATACGGTTGAGAGTATGTATATAAACATTTTATATGTACATATACATATGAGTGTGGGGATTACTATGTATATTAATTTATGCCAATATTTGTCTGGTTACGATTATGTGTACATATCCATATATATACCAATATTTGTGTGGTTGTGACTATATATACATATCTCATATATGTATATATACCTGTATATAACACACACAGGTATGTGTGTTCAGTATAGATACTCATGTGTGCTTGTGTGTGTGTGTGTGTGTGTGTATGTGTGTGTGTGTGTGTGTGTGTGTGCGTGTCTGTCTGCATGTATATAGAGAGACACACACACACACAAACACATACTCATTAATGTATATATATATATATAAACGCACAACACACATACACACGCTCATATATACTAATCTCTATATGTGTGTATTTATGTGTGTATGAGTATGTCTATATATACATATGGTTGTGAATATGTGTTTGTGTGTGTTTCTACATACATGCACACACACACACACACACACTTATATATACTAATCTCTATGTGTGTGTGTGTTTGTGTGCGCACCTAAATATATATATGAGTGTGTGTTTATGTGTGTGTGTATGCGTGTGTGTATATGTGTGTGTGTTGGGTACACATACTTAGAACTATATGTGTGTGTATATATGAGTATTATCATATATACTAATCTTTATGTGTGTTTATATATGTGAGTATGTATACCAATATTTGTGTGGTTATATATGAGTGTGTGTGTGTGTGTGTGCATATATATAGACACACACACATAAACACACACAAACACACACATTCATATATAGACACACATAGACACCAACACACACATACACATACATATGTGTGTCGATATGCCAATATAGAAGATGTGTATATACATATGTATGTGTATTTGTGTGTGTGTGTGTTATATAGCACATACGAGTATATCACATATATATGTGTGAGTGTGTGTGTGATTAGTATATATACAACACATACATGTGTGTGTGTGTGTGTGAAAACACTATGTACACAACACTCACACCATACATGTGAGTATGTATACCGAATACACACACACACACACACATACACTCACACTCATATATACTAATCTCTATGTGTGTGTGTGGAGACACACACACACAAGCACAAACACACACAAACACATATTCACACACACACAAGCACATGTTCGGTGTGAGTGTTGTGTACATGTGTGTGTGTGTGTGTATTGTGTATTGTAGTTGCCACAAATACACACACATAGAGATTAGTATTTATGAGTATCAATATACATACATAAACACACACACACATATACACACACTCATATATATATTTATCTCTATATCCTTAAACTATTGTGTGTGTGTGTGTGTCTATATATATACGGTTATGAGTATGCATACCCAACACACATCATATAAACATCCATATATAGATACACACAGACATATGTGTTCACACACGCACACACACACACACACACATATATATATATATATATGTGTGTGTGTGTGTGTGTGTGTGTGTGTGTGTGTGTGTGTGTGTGTGTGTGTGTGTGTGTGTGTACATAGTTGCAACCACCACATACACACACTCCTTTATATTAATTTGTATGTTTGTGTATTTGTGTGTGTGTGTATATGTGTATGTATTGGTATATATACTCATAATCGTATATAAATATATAGACAAACACACTCATTTATACTAATCTTTATGTGTGTATATTTGTGTGTATGTGTGTGTGTGTGTGCTAGATATACATACTCACAATCGTGTATATAAATATATAGACACACACATGTATATATATGAGTGTTTACATCTCTGTGTGTGTGTATCTATATATTTATATATGGTTGTGAGTATGTATGCCCAGCACACACACACACACACATTCATATATACTAATCTATATATGTGTGTGTTTGTTTGTATAAATATATATGGTTGTGAGTATGTATACGCAACACGCACACACACACACATACTCATATATACAACACAAATGGAGATTAGTATATATGAGTTTGTGTGTATTAAATATACTAATCTCTATGTGTGTATATTTGTATATGTATGTGTGTTGTGACTGTATACACACACATACATAGACACAAACATGTATATAAATATTGTGTGTATATATGTGTGTCTATATATATATATATATATATACATGTATATAACATATACGTGTGTGTGTCATTCTATATATAGACACACACACACACACAAACTATATATATATATATATATATACAAATACTAATCTCTATGTGTGTGTGTATTTGTGTGTTGGGTATACATATTCATAATCGTATATAAATATATAGATACACACAATATATAGACACACACACACATAAAGATTAGTATATATGAGTGTTTGTATCTGTGTGTGTGATAAGTATACATACTCAATACCATATGTGTGTGTCATATATACTAATCTCTATGTGTGTGTGTTTGTGTATTTGTGTGTTTGTGTGTCTATATATATAGACACACACACACTTACATATATATATATATATATATATATATATATGAGTGTGTGTGTATATATCCGTATGTGAGTATGTATACACACATATATATATATGAGTATGCACACACACATAGAGATTAGTATATATGAGTGTGTATGTGTGTGTGTGTGTTTGTCTGGTGTGTGTGATAGTGTCGAGTGAGTTTGTACACCCAACACACATAGACACAAATATATATATAACTGTATGCATGTGTGGGTGTATTCTCTATGTTTGTGTATATGTGTATATATATACACACACATATTCACAATCATGTGTGAGTGTGAGTATGTCTACATACAAGTATGTATGTAAGCAGACACACACACACTCCTATATACTAATATACTTATCTTTATGCATGTGTATGTCTGTGTCTGTGTGTACTTCACACACACGTATATAGACACATACACACACACACACACAATAAACTAATCTCTATGTTTGTATGTGTGTGTGCCACACACCCACAAGTACACTCATATATACTAATCTCTATGTGTGTTTATATGAGCACATAGAGATTAGTATATATGAGTGTGTGTGTGTGTGTGTGTGTGTGTGTGTATGGCACACACACAAATATATACATATAGAGATATATATATATACTAATTTACACATATAGAGAGAAGATATACACACACATACACACACATATAGAGATTAGTATATATATGTTAAGTATGTATACCCAACAAACACAATAACAAACACACATAGAGATCTCTATATACTCATGTGTTGGGTATACATACTCAATACAAGTTATGAGTATACATACTAATCTCTATATATGTGTGTCTATGTGTGTGTGGGTATATATGCTCACACACTCATATAAACTTATTTAAATATGTGTGTGTGTGTGGTAATTATATACATATCTCAATGTGTATTTGTTTGTGTGTATATATAAATACTCATAACCATTGATATATATATATGCATCCAACCACACACGTACACACACACACACTCATATATACTAATCTCTATGTGTGTGCATACACACACACACACACACTCATATATACTAATCTCAATGTGTGTGTGATGTATGTGTTATATAAGGTATACATACTCACAAAAGTATATATAATATATATATATGAGTGCATGTGCGGGTGTCTAAATATTTATATACGGTTATAAGTATGTACATGTATATATACACACCAGTACACACACACACACACTCAAATGCGTGTGTATGTGTATGTGTGTTATGTATGTTTGTGTACTGTATTTGTGTGTGTGTGCCTATATATATATATACTAATCTCTATGTGTGTGTATGTGTACTAATTTATGTGTGTGTGTGTGGTGTGTATGTATATATGATCTAAAGATTAATATATGGTGTAAGTGTGTATACTCAACACATACTCATATATACTAATCTCTATATGTATGTATTTGTGTGGGTGTGGAGATATATATATATATATATGTGTGTGTGTGTGTGTGTGTGTGTGTGTGTGTGTATGTGTATATATAAATATGAGTGTGTGAGTATGTATACCCAACACACACATACACACATAGAGATGAGTATATGTGTGTGTGTGTGTGTGTGTGTGTTTATGGTGTGTGTGATAGTGTTGGGGGTGTGTGTGTGTGATAGTGTTGGGTGAGTGTGCGTGTATGTCTAGTGTGTGTGTGATAGTATATATATATATATATATATATATATATATATATACAATTGTGTGTGTATGTGTGTATGTGTGTTTATATGTGTGTGTGTCTATATACTTATATATAATTGTGAGTATGTATACCTAATACATATATATTAATCTCATATATACTAATCTCTATATATAGGTTGGGTCACACACACATACACACACTCATATATACTTATTTTCATGTGTGTGTGTCTGTGTAATCTCTATGTATTTGTGTATGTGTGTGTGTGTGTGTGTGTGTATATATATATATATATATATATATATATATATATATATATATATATATATATATATATATATATGTACATACTCATAATCATGTGTGAGTGTGAGTATGTCTACATACAACTATACATATAAGTAGACACACACACACTCGTATATACTAATCTTCTTATGTCCAAGTGTCTGTGTATGTGTATGTCTGTGTACTCACGCACACATTTATAGACACATACACACACACACACACAC
>JACERR010000150.1:45000-47500 GCA_016760335.1 Gastrodia elata
CTATATATATATAATCTCTATGTGTGTGTGATAACAAATATGTGTGTGTTGGTGTGTGTCTATTGGGTATAATAATCACAACACACACACATAGAGATTTTGAATATATAATCTCTATGTGTGTGTGTTGTGATTATTATACCCAACAGACACACAATCATATATATGCTGAATGGTGCTGTAGCCTAGTGGTTGAGACTTAGGATTTGTTATCCCAGGTCATATGTTTAAATTCCACTTGCCACCAAAAAAACAAAAAAAAACAAAAATATATATATATATATATATATACATATATATGAGTGTGTGTGTGTGTGTGTATACATACTCATAATTATTTATAAATACACACACACACACATATACATATACAAACACACACACAAACACAAATATAAACACACATACACTCATATATACTAATCTCTATCTGTATACATACTCATAATTGTATATAATTTATATATACTTAAATTATATATATGCATTCTTACAACCATATATATAGTATGTGTGTGTGATAACATATAAGTATATATGTGTGTGTATGTGTTTATATAAATATATAGATACACATATATACGGTTGTGAGTATGTATACCCAACAAACACATACTCATCAATATATAGACACACACACATAGAAAATTTAAATATATGCATGTATGTAAGGACACACACCCACACCCACACACACACCCACTCACACATAGAGAGATTAATATATATGAGTGTGTGTGCCTCTCTCTACATACATGCATATAGACATACACACTCATATATATTATCTTTATGTGTGATAACACATACATGTGTATGTGTGTTGGGTAGACATACTTACAATCATATATACAATTGCGAGTATATATATATAGACACATACACGTATGTCTATATATGAATATGTACAGCAAACACATACACAAATATACTAATCTTTATGTGTGTGTATTTGTGTGTGTATGTGTGTGTGTGTATTTATATAAACACGCAGACACAGCCATTCATATATACTATGTGTATATAAATATGTATTTAAAACTCACAACTGCAAATATAGGCACACATAGACACACAGACACACATACACACGCACACAAACACACACACAAACAGAGATTAGTATATATATGTGTGTGTGTGTCTATGTGTTAAGTATACATACTCATAACCATGTATGTATATATATAGACACACACACACTCATATATACTAATCTCTCTAGGTGTGTGTTTGTGTGTGTGTGTGTGTGGAGTGTATATGTGTGTGTGTTGGGTATACATACTCATAATCGTATATATAGGCATACTATATAAATGTTTTGTGTGACAAAATATACATGTGGGTTTGTATGTGTATACCTAATACACCCACAGACATACTCATATACAGAGATTAATATATGTGTGTGTGTGTGTGTTGGGTATACACATAAACAAACACGTATGTATTATCACATACACACACACACACACACACTCATATATACATATATATTTAAATGTATGCATACAAACACCCACACACACTCATGTATATATATATATGTTGTGTGTGTGTTAGGTATACATACTCATAACTATATATAAACATATGAGTGAGTGTGTATGTTTGTGTGTGCCTATATATATATATATATATATATATATATATATATGTATATATATATATATCACACTCATATATACTAATCTCTATGTGTGATTATGTATACCTAACACACACACACACACACAAGAGATTGGTATATGAGTGTGTGTGTGTGTGAGAGTGTATGTGTGTGTGTGTGTTGGGTATACATGCTCACATAGAGATTATATATATATATATATATATATATATATGTGTGTGTGTGTGTGTGTGTGTGTGTGTGTGTGTGTGTATCTTGGATATACATGCTCACAAAGAGATTATATAGACACACACATACGGATGCATTTATGTATGACTATATATATATATATAATATATATATAATATCTATGTGAGTATGTATACCCAACACACACACACACACACACACACACATATATATATATATATATATATCTATATATATATGTAGACATGCACAAACATACACACACACACACTCATATATATTAATCTCTATGTGTATGTGTTTATATGTATGTGTGTGTAAGTATGTAAATCCAACACACTCATAATACATTTATATAACACATACATGTGTGTGTGTGTATACCTATATACATATATATATATATATATATATAGACACGCACAAATACACACACACACACACTCATGTATATTAATCTCTATGAGTATGTGTTTATATGTATGTGTGTAAGTATGTAAATCCAACACACTCATAATGTATTTATATAACACATACATATGTGTGTGTGTATGTGTGTATATACCTATAACACATACCTGTGTGTGTGTCTATAACACACAGAGATTATCATATATATAAGTGCATGCATGTGTGTGTAAGCATGCACAGATACACACTCACACATACATGGAGATA
>JACERR010000150.1:52500-55000 GCA_016760335.1 Gastrodia elata
GTGTGCGAGTGTGTGTGTTTGTATATGTGAGTATACACACACACACACACACACACACACACAAACACACATAAACACACACACATAGGGATATATGAGTGTGTGTGTTTGTGTCTATATACATATTTATGGTGTGTGTGCGCGATAGTATATAAATATATAAAGATTAATATATATATACATATATATATATATACACACACACACACACAATACACACACACATTTATGAGTATCACTCAACATGTGTGTGTCTTTATGTGTGTGCATCTCTATGTGTGTGTGTTTGTGTGTGTGACAACCCTATATATACCCACACAATTGCACACACACACCACACACACACACACAGGCACACACACACAGACACACACACACATTTATGAGTATCACGCAAACACACACGCACACTCATGTGTGTGTGTGTGTGTGTGTTGTGAGTATGTATGCCCAACTCATGTTTTGAGTGTGTGCGTATATACTAATCTCTATATGTAAACCCAATACACAAACAAACACACACACACACACACACTCATAGAAGCACACACACAACACACACACATGCACATAAAAAAAGATAACACCTACACATATATAAAAATGTGTTGGGTATACATACTCACATACTCATATATATGAATCTTTATATTGTGTGTGTGTGTGTAAACTTGTCTGTATTGGGTAGTTTGTGTATGTGTGTATACCCAACACACACACTCATATATACTTATATGTCTATATGTTGGTACACAAAGATTATTATATATGAGTATATGTGTGTGTGTGTATGTGTATATGTGTGTGTGTGTGTGTATGTGTTGTGTATTGGGTATACACACAAACACAAACTACCTAACACAGACACATACACGCACACACACAGCATAGAGATTAGTTTATATGAGTGTGTGAGTATGTATACCCAACTTATTTTTATGTGTGTGTATGCGTTATCTTTATTTAAGTGTGTGTGTGTGTGTGTTGTATGTGTGTGTTTATCATAAATGTAAATATATATAATACAAATGCATATGTGTTATCACAACTATTATATACATATATAGATACACTTATCTCCATGTGTGTGTGTGTAAGTTTAGTATACTTATCTGGTATGTGTATATATATATATATATATGTGTTACCCAACACACATGTCTATATATATATATATATATTTGTGTGTGTGTGATAACACAATACATATATATAATGCATATGTGTATGTGTCTATATATTTATATCCCAATATATATCCATATGTGTGATAACATATACCTGTGTGGTGCCTATACATACTCATTTTGATTATATATACATACTCTCTATATTTTATGTGTTGGGAATAGAGATTAGTATATATGAGTATGTGTGTGTATGTGTATATTGGTTATACATACACACACTTACACACTCATATATATATGAGTGTGCGTGTGTCTATATATCTATATGCATACATATGTGTGTATTTTTGGGTATATACATGTATACCACACACTCATATAAACACACACACACACACACACTCATGTGTGTGTGTCTCTCTCTACATATATGCATATAAACACACACTCATGGTGTGTGTGTTGGGTACACACACATATATGCATATTTATGTGTGAGTGATAACACATATATGTGTGTGAGTATGTATACCCAACACACACACATAGACATATATATACATGTGTGTACCCAACAACAACACACACATGAGTGTGTGTGTGTGTATTTGTATGCATGTATGTGAACACTCACACACACACATATCGTATATATATATATATGCACACATAGATGTGTTTATGTGTGTGACACTCATATATACATGCTCATTAATGTGTGTGTGTGTGTGTGTGTGTTATGACACACTAGATACACTCACACACATAGAGATTAGTATACGGCACACAGACACACTCATACATACTTAATTTTATGTGTGTCATATATTGAGATAAATTTATATATAGTGATAAATTTCATTTGTATATATGCATGTATATAGAGACACACACACATATAGATTAGTATATATGAGTCATACACACATGAATATTAGTATACTAATCTCTATATTTGTATATATAAATATGTGTTGTATACTCATAACCATATAATCTCTATGTGAGTATGTATACATAACACACACACACATACACACTCTTGTATATAAATCTCTATATGTGTATGTTTGTGTATATTTTATATGAGTGTGTGTGAGAATATATACTCACAGACCATATATATGTATTTGTGTGTGTGCGTGTTTATGTGTGTGTGTGTTGAGTATACATAACACACTTAGAGATTAGTATATATGAGTATATATATTTGTGTGTGTGTGTTGGGTATGCATACTCACATGGGTATACATACTCACATGGGTGATACCCACACACAAAAACACACATAGATACATATATATGAGTGTGTCTATAATATATATAAGTATATATATATATATATATTTGTGTGTGTGTATCTCTCTCTC
>JACERR010000150.1:60000-67649 GCA_016760335.1 Gastrodia elata
TAGGTATATATATATATATATATATATATATATATATATATATATATATATATATATATATAGATATATATATATATGTATATATATATAATTAGCACATACATGTGTGTCTATATATTTATATACTGTGAGTGTGTGTGTATATATGAGTGAGTGTATGTATATATACATACTCACAATTGTATATTGACACACACATAGAGATTAGTATATACATAACATGTGAGTATATATACCTGTGTGTGTTGGGTATACATACTCACAACCTTATATTTATTTATAGACACATACACGTGTGTGTTATATACTCATATACATACACACATGCATCATATACATACTCACAATCGCATATTTATATATACATACATGCACGCACACAACTATATATATATATATATATATACACACACAAATAACACACACACACATAAATAGACACACATAGATATTAGTACTTATGAGTATGTGTGTGTGTGTGGGTGTTGGCTATACATACTCACAACTGTATAAATATATGAGTATATATACTCAATACATATATATACTTATCTTTATGTGTGTGTGACTCCTATATATATGCACACACATATGAGTGAGTGTGGATATACATACTCATAATTGTATATAATTATATAGACACACACATGTATGTGCTATCACACACATAAAGATTTACACACACACACACGTACACACACACACACACACACACACACACACACACATATATATATATATATATATATATATATATATATGGACACACACAATACACACACACAAACACACACATATAGAGATTTCAATATATGAGTGTGTTACACATATATGAGTGTGTTTGTGTTGGGTATACATGAGTATGTGTGTATTTGTATGCATACATATTTGTATATGCGTGTGTCTGTGTGACACACACACAAAGACACACATGAGTATATATACGGTGTGTTTGTGTGTGTTGACACACACTCATGTATACATACACACATAAAGATTTATATAAGTAACACACACAAACTCACATATATACCTATCTCCATGTATGTATATATAAGTAACACAAACACAAACACATAGAGGTTTATATGGTTATGAGTATGTATACATGTGTTATACCCCACCCCCCCTTCACACACACATATAGAGATAAGTATAAGTATATTTGTATACACACACACACACACACACATGTTAGTATACATATGTATGTATGTTGGGTATACATATGTATATTTGTATCTATACAGACAATAATGTGTGTATATGTGCATGTGAGTATATATACCCAATGCACACACACATACAAATGCACACACATAGAGATTAGTATATATATGTGCACTCATATATACTTATCTCCATATGTGTGCATCTCTGTGTGTGTGTGAATTTGTGTATATGTGTGTTAGGTATATATTTATATATAGTTGTGAGTATGTATACCCAACACACTCATATATTAGATCTCCATGTGTGTGTGTGTGTACAAATATATATTTATGTGTGGGTATACATACTCACATATACTTAGTGTGTGTGTGTGTGTTTATATATATATATATATATATATATATATATATATATATATATTATATATTATGGTTGTATGTATACCCTTCTTGTATGTGGGTGCTTGTGTGTGTGTGTGGGTGTGTCTACACATAACACATGCACATACACACATGAGTGTCTGTTATGTTTATAGACACACACACACACACACACACACACACACACACACTCATATATATAATCAAAATCAGTATGTATAGGCACACACACACACACTCATATATATTAATCTCTCTCTCTCTCTATATATATATATATTTACATGAGTGTGTATACTGTTGTGCGCACACACACACACATAGAGATTATACATATGAGTGTGAGTGTGTGCATGTATATATATATATATATATATATATATATATATATATATATATATACTAATCTGTATGTGTGTGTGTGTCTATATATGTATAGACAGTGGATATATAAGAGTGTGTGTGTGTGTGTAGAGTGTGTGAGTGTGTTGGGTATATATATATAACATAGACACTCATATATACTAATCTCTATGTATGTGTTTGTGTGTGTGTGTATGTGTTTGCGGTGTGTGTGCATATTTGTGTTTGTGTATATGTATATAAATATATATGGTGTGTGTGTGACACACACGCACGCGCAAATACACGCGCGTGCGCACACACACACACAAACACACACATTGGGTATACATACGCACGACACACTCATATATATGTTGTGAGTATATATACATAGTCATCTCTATAAATATAAGTATATATGAGTATGTGCATGTGCCACACTATATGTGTGTGTGTGTGTGTGGGTTAAGCCAAATGTGTGTGTGTGTGTTACCCAACATGTGGTGTGATATATATAAGACACACACACACACTTAAAGATTAGTATACATACACCCAACACATATGCTAATCTCTCATATATAATAATCTCTATGTGTGTGTGATTGTGTGTGTGACACTCTTATATATCATGCACATACACACACACACACACACACACACACACACACACACATTTATACTTATCTCTATATGTGTGTGTGTATCTATTGGGTATACATACTCACAACCGTATATATATATATATATATATATATATATATATAAGACACAAACATAGTCAACACATACGTGAGTGTGTGTGTGTGTGCGTGCGTGCGTTTGGTATACATAATTTTTATGAGTGTGTGTTGTATATACAGACACACACACGCACAAAAACACACACATATATAGATTAGTATAAATGAATTTGTATGCTTATGTGTATGTGTGTGTGTGTGTGATGACACACACACACATAGAGATAAGTATATATAACTATGTGTGTGTGTTGTATGTATACAGATACTCACAATAATATATAGACATATATATAGACACCACACATACTCACGCATACAAACACACATATATACTAATTTCTATGTGTGTGTGTTTGTGTATATGTATATATATATATATATATATATATATATATATATATATATATATATATATATATATATATATATAAGGCTGTGAGTGTGTATGCACGCTCACAACAAAGACAGAGATATGCATACACATAAGATAAATATGTATATGAGTTTGTATGCCCAACACACACACACTCACGTATGTGTTGGCTATGTGTGTGTCTTATATATATACGGTTGTGAGTATGCACAATAGTATACACACAAACTCATACCCAACACACACACATAGGGATCACACATACACACGCATATACTAATCTCCATACGTGTATGGTGTGTGTGTGTGTGTATATCTGTGCCTATATATATGAGTTTGTGTGTGCAACACACACATACTAGAGATTAATATATAACATGTATATGTTGTATACTATTCTCTATGTGTGTGTGTCACACGCACAAACACATATGTGTTATCACAGCACATCGGTATGTGTTATCACACACACACTCAACATTTGTGCTTGTGTGTGCTACGCACTCATATATACTTATCTATATGTGTATGTGTTTGTGTATGTGTGTATTTGTGTGCATGCACACAAACAAAAATACACATACACACACTCATATATGTCTATATATTTATATACAGTTGGCACATATACACTCCTATATGTTTACATATTTAGATATGGTTAGCACACACACACACACACACATACATATTTACAACTGTAGACACACACAAACACACACACTCAAAGAGATTAGTATAAATGAGTGTGTGTGTGTATGTGTGTATACTAATCTCTATATGTGCATTTATGTGTGTGTGTGCATGTGTGTTAGGTATATATATGTATCACCCACACAAACACATGTATGTGTGTGTATCTCTACATGGAGATAAGTACATATGAGTTTATGTATATACACACTCACACACACATAGATATACGTAATACATACTCATAGACACCATACACATAGAGATGGGTCTACATATTGACAACCATATATATATATATATATATGTGTGTTTGTGTATCTATATAGTTATATATGGTTGTAAGTATACACACATAGACACACACACACTTATATATACTTATCTCCATGTGTGTATATTTATATACTAATCTCTATATGTATGTATATATGACTGTGTGTGGGCTTGGGTATACACACTCATATATATTTATCTCTATATGATAAATATATACGGTTGTGAGTATGTATACCCTATATATACTAATCTCTATGTGTGTATGTTTGTGAGTGTGTGTGTGCATGTGTTAAGTATACATACATGTATATATATATATATTATATACAGTTGTGAGTATGTAAATTCAACACACACACACACACACTCACTCATATATACTAATTATTACATACATGTGTTTGTGTGTCTATATATATGAGTGTGTTGTATACATGTGTGTGTGTGTTGGGTATATATAATAATATATATATGTGTGTGTGTGTGTTATATAAATATATGTATATAAACACATAGTATACATACTATATATATATATATATATATATATATATATACATACATAGACATTAGTATATATGGTTATCACACACACAGATATATACTATAGGCACACACAGACACACTCATGTATACTAATCTTTATGTGTGTGTGTGTTGCCCAACACTATAAATATATCACACACACACACACACACACACACACATACACACACACACACACACACATATATATATATATATATATGGATGTGTGTGGGTTCTCTATGTGTGTGTTTGCTTGTTATATAACACATACTTGTGTATGGGTATACATACTCACAATAGTATATAAATATATAGACACATACACACACATATACACACACATAAATAAAAGTATATATGAGTTTTTGTGTATAAACACACTCACATAAACTAATCTTGATATATATATGAGTGTGTATATATATACTTATACTTATCTCTATATGTATATATATATATATAGAGTTGTGAGTATATATACCTACACACAAATACACACATACACACTCACTTATATATACTAATTTCTATGTGTGTGTGTGTGTCTATATAGGTAGTCACATAGAGATATGCTAATCTCTATATATGTGTGTGAGTATGCATACCCAACACTTTATATACGGTTGTGAGTATGTATAACCAGCACATACATATATATAGATTAGTATATATAAGTGTGTGTGTATGTGTGTATTTGTGTGTGGGTATATATACTCACAATTGTATATATATACATATAGAGATAAGTATAAGTATATATATACACACACATATATATATCAAGATTAGTTTATATGAGTGTGTTTATACACAAAAACTCATATATACTTTTCTTTATGTGTGTATATGTGTGTGTGTGTCTATATATTTATATGCTATTATGAATATGTATACCCATACACACGTATGTGTTATATAGACAAACACACACACACATAGAGAACCCACATACATCCATATATATATATGTGTGTGTGTGTGTGTGGTCTGTGTGCGTGTGTGTATGTGTGTATTTATGTATACCCAACACACAAATATATCCAATACATGCATATATACTTATCTCTATATATATGTGTGTGTATATCTGTCCCATAATCTCAAGGTATGTGGGTGGGTATACATGTGTGTCTATATAAATATATAGACAAACATGTGCATGAGTATATATATTCATGTGGTTGTGACTTTGTATAGAGAATAATATATATGAGTGTGTGTCTGTGTGCATTGGGGTATATATATATATACACACACACATATATATATATATATATATATATATATATATATATATATATATATATATATGTGTGTGTGTGTGTGTGTGTGTGTGTGTGTGTGTGTGTGTGTGTTTGTGTGATAAAATATATGTGTGTTTGTTTATATATTTATATACGTGTGTTAGGTGTGCGTGTTGGATATATATATACTTATTATTATCTGTGTGCATGTCTAGATATAACACATATATGTGTGTGTTTATGTGTGTGTGTGTGTGTATGTGTGTGTCTATATATATACTTATACTTTTCTTCATATACATACATAAACACACACATGAAGATAAGTATATATGAGTGTGTGTTTGTATGCACCTATATTTATAGGCACAGACAAACACACATACACTCATATATATATATAGGCACACATAGATATACTAACACTCATATATACATACTCACAACTATATATAAATATATAGATAACATATATACAGTTATGAGTATATATATATATATATATATATATATATATATATATATATAGATATATATATATGCACACACACACACTCATATATACTTCTCTCTACATGTGTGTGTGTGTGTGTATTTGTGTGTGCCTATAAATATATTGACACACATAAACAGAGACACCCATATATATAAATCTCTATTGAGACAGTATACTAATCTATAAATTATCTGTATGTATGTATATAGACGTACACACACACACATACACTCATGTGTCTATATGTGTGTGTGTGTGTGTGTGTGTGTGTGTTGAGTATATATATAAATATATAAACACACACACATACATAGAATAATATATACTAATTTCTATGTGAGTGTGTGATAACTATGTGTGCCTGTGTATGTGTGTGTGTGTAATATGTGTATTTGTGTCTATATATTTATATATATACCCAACACAGACACACACACAAATATATATGTAGATTGGCATATATATAGATTAGTGTATATATATAATTGTGTGTATACCCAACATACTCACAATCGTATATAAACATATAGACACACACACACATATATATATACATATACACACACACATAGAGATAAGTAAATATGAGTGTGTGTGTCTATATGCATGTGTGTAGTGTTATATATATATATAGGCACACATAGATATACTCACACTCATATATATATACTCACAACCATATATAAATATGTAGATAGGCATATATACGGTTGTGTGTGTGTATATATATATGTATACATATATAGGCACACATAGACACACACACACATACATTCATATATATATAGGCACATATGACATACTCATACTCATATATACATACTCACAACCATATATAAATATATAGATAGACATATATATGATTGTGTGGATGTATATATATATATAGGCACACACTCGTATATACTTATCTTTATGTGTGTGTGTGTGTGTGTATCTGTGTGTGCCTATATATATATACACACTCACAATAGTATATATATATAGTTAGGCACACACACACTAATATATAATCATGGGTACACATACACACATACATATATATATATATATATATATATATATACATATATATATATATATATATATACACATAGTCATATATATACAGACACACACACACACATATATATGAGTGTGTGTGTGTATCTACATATATGCATATAGATAATATATAGATTAGTATACGATTTGTATAGAGATTAGTATATAATGAGTGTCTGTATGTATATTCTATAAATATATAGACACACACATATAGACACACATATATACTAATCTTTATATAAGTCATATATTAATCTATATATTATTTATATGCATGTATCTAGAAACACACACACACACACATATGTGTGTGTGTGTTTGTACATAGATGTGTGTACACACACA
>JACERR010000151.1:2500-25000 GCA_016760335.1 Gastrodia elata
AACTCATATATACATTGGGTATACATACTCATATATATATGTGTGTGTGTTATATAGACACACAGTCAATTAGTGTATATACTCACACCCACACATATAGATATATATATACCCAATGTATATGAGTGTGTGTGTTGAGTGTGTTTTGTGTGTGTGTATATAGATATATGATTGTGAGTATGTATATATATATATATATATATATATATATATAGATATACTATTGTGAATATGTATACCCAACACATACACACTTATAACTACACACATACACACACACACATAGAGTTTAGTATACACTACTACACTCACACTCATATACACTTATCTCCATGTGTATGTGTGTGTGTGTGTGTGTGTGTGTGCATATGTGCATATGTGTGTTGATACATATACTCAACACACACACACACACACATGAGTATCTTACAACTGCATATGTATATGAGTGTGTGAGTGTGTGTGAATTTGTGTTGGGTATACATACTCACACATAGTCGGGTATACATACTCATGTGTGTGTTTGTGTGTGTGTATTTGTTTATAAATTTATATTAATAATCATATATATATATATAAACACACACATACATACACACACACACACACACAGAGATATATAACACATATATGAGTATGTATATATATATATGGATGTGTGTGTCTATATATTTATATATACACACACACACACACATAGAGATTAGTATGTATGAGTATGTGTGTGTATATGTGTGGTGGATATACATACTCACAACCATATACAAATATATATTATCTTATATGAATGTGTGTCTATATATTTATATATGGTTGTGAGTATGTATATACAAATACATACACACACACATATAGAGATTACTATATATTTATATACTATTGTAGGTTATATATATGAGTGTGTGTGTGTTGTGCCATGTGTGTGGGTATGTATACCTAATACAGATAAACACACACACACTCATATATATAATAATCTCTATATAGTTATATATAATCTCTATGTATGAGTATATAAATACACCCACGCACATAGAGATTAGAATGCCCAACACATGTATATACTCACACCATATGTGACACACACACATATATACTAATCTCTATGTGTGTGTGTGTGTGTTTGTGTGTGTCTATATATATATATTGTGTGTGTGTATAACACACACACAGAGTTTAATATATATAAATGTATGTATATTTGTGTTGTGAGTATGTATACCCAACATAACCATACACACACACATAGTATACATACTAACATATATGTGTGTGTGTGCATAACTCACACACACATACCAATACACACATATGGAAATTAGTATACTTGTGTGTGTGTGTGTGTATTGTGAGTATGTATTCCCAACACACACACACACACACAAACACAGACATAGAGACACATACTATATAGTTGTGAGTATGTATACCCATCACACACACCCACACACTCATATAGAGATAAGTATATATACCCAACATACAAATATATGCACATAGAGATTACTATATATAAGTGTGTGTGTGTGTATGTGTATGTGTGCGTGTGTGTTTGTGTGTATATGTGTGATAAGCATATATATATTAATCTCTATGTGTGTGTGAGTGTTGAGCATACAACTATATACAGTGTGCACACACGTATGTGTGCGTGTTTATGTGTGCGTGTTATCACACACACATATATCTTTATGTTGTGTGTACTCATATATACTTATATATAAGTATGTATACCTAACACACACAACACACACACACAGTATATATATATATATATATAATGACACATAAACACACACATGTGTTGTGTGATAAGACACGTGTTTGTGTGTCCAGTATATATATGTGTGTGTGCGTATGATAAGTATATAAGTGTGATGGGTATATAAACCCACAACCATATGGGTGTGTGTGTGTTGGGCATACATATGCAACACAGGCACACACACACACACACACATAGAGATTAGTATATATATATGGTTAACACATACATTTGTGTGTGTGTATGTTGGGTATACATACTCACACATAGAGATTAGTGAATATGAGTGTGTGTTTTGTGTGTGTGTGTTGGGTATACATACTTAGACATGTACTAATGTGTGTGTGTGAGTGTCACACACACACACACACACACACTCATTTATATATGTCTCTACTGCACTCACACACACACACACACACACACACACACACACACATATATATATATATATATATATATATATAGACATACATACATATGTGTGTGTATTTGTAAATGGATGAGCATGTATATATATTTATATACGATTGTGAGTATGTAGACCCAACACACACATGGAGATAAGTATATATGAGTGCGTTGTATATAAAAATAAAGATACACATATATATTTTATATACATGTGTATATATATATATATATATTTATATATATATATATATATATATGTGTGTGTGTGTATGTGTGTGTGTGTGTGTGTATGTGTGTGATAACGCATATATGTGTGTGCCTATTTGTTGTGAGTATATATATATATATATGGTGTGTGTGTGTGAGTGTGTGTGTGTGTGGGTCTGTGTTGACACACACACACACGCACATACATGGAGATTAGGATATATGAGTATGTGTGAGTATGTGTGTTTGTGATACACACATACACATGTGTATGTGTCTATGGGTATAAATATATAGACACACTCACAACTGTATATATGTGTGTGTGTGTTGCACACACACTCATATAAACTAATATCTATGTGTGTGGTGTGTGTGTGTGTGTTTGATGTTAGTGTGTGTGCGTGTGTTGGGTATACATACTCGTAACCATGTATAAGTATATAGACACACACACACACTTATATAGACTAATTTCTATGTGCGTCTGTGTGTATGTGTGCAATAAGTATATATATATATATATATATATATATCACTCATATATACTGATCTCTATATGCCTATATATGAGTGTGTTTGTGTTTATATATTTATATACGGTTGTGAGTACGCATATCCAACAAACACATAAAGATTAGTATATATGAGTATGTATGTGTATATATAAATATAGATACACACAAATAAGTATATATGAATATGTGTGGGTATGTGTGAGTGTGTAATAGACACACACATACACTCAGAGAGATTAGTATACACACACACACACACACACTCATATATACTAAACACATAAGTATACATATCGATAACCACACACACAAACACACACTCATATATACTAAACACACACATAGTGTCTATATATACACACACACACACACTTTAATATATACTAATCTCTTTGTGTGTAGTTATATATGAGTGTGTATGTGTCTATGTGTGTGTGATTGTGCAAGTGTGTGTGTATTATAGGTTATGAGTTCACACACATACACAAACACACAAACACACACACATACACCCATATATAACACACATACACACTCATATAAATATATATATATTAATGTATACATAGATATATGGGCATACATACTCATATATCTATGTTAATATATATACCAAACACATAGAAACACACACATAGAAATATATATATATATATATGAGTGTGTGTGTATATATATATATATATACACACACACGTTGTGTGTTTGTGTGCGTCTGTATATTTATATTCACAACTGTACATATATGTATATATATGTATATATATATATATATATATATATATATTTATTTATTTATTTATAATACACATATATACTTATATATACTAATCTCAATGTGTGTATTTGTGTGTGTGTTTATCTTACATATACACATATACCCACACAGATACACACACAAACACTCATATTTGTAGGTGCACACACACATATAGATACTTATCCCCATGTGCACACTCATATTTACTTATGTCCATGTATGCATTATCACACACACATAAGTATATAGAGTGTGGTGTGTGTGTGTGTGTGTGTGTGTCTGTGTGTGTGTGTGTTTGTGTGTGTGTTCCTCAATATACATGCATAAAGACACACTACACACACATACACACACATATATACATATATATATTATAATATATATATATACTTACACATATAGTATATACACACTCATATATACTTATCTCCATGTGTCAGAACCATATATAACACACACTCATATATACTAATCTGTGGTGTGTATTTTGGGAATATATAACACACACACACACACACAAACACACATGCACATAGAGATTATATATATGAGTGTGTGTATATATGGTTGTACACATACTCACAAAAACACACATGTTTTGTGTGTTGTGTGTGTATGTGTGTATGTGTATTCACAACCGCAAATAGACACACATATATGTATAACATGCATAGGAATTCTTATATTAATAACAGTTGTTGTGTATATATACTCACGCACACACGCACACTCATATATACATATGTGTTGTGAACATACACACAACCCACACCTCATATACTAATTTGTGTGTGTGTGTGTACACACACACTCATAGACACACACACATACACATACTCACAACCCATGTGTGTTGTGTGTGAAATGGGTATACAGACTCACAACTATATGTGTGTATGTGTGTGTGTTGGATACATACTCATGATACACACACACACACACTCATAATACTTATCTCTATGTGTGTGTGTGTTGTGAGTATGTATACTCCACACACACACATGCACACACATATAGACATACACACGTATTGTTATATATATATATATATATATATATATATATATATATATATTTGTGTGTACACACGCTCACATGGAGATAAGTTTATTTGAGTGCATGTGTGTGTATTTGTGTGTGTGTGTGTCGTTGGGTATACATACTCACAACCATATATCTATAAATATCTGTGTGTGTGTGTGTGTGTGTGTACGATTGTGTGAGACACACACACACTCATTGAGATTAGTATACACACACTCATATATAAATACGTAAATATAGATACCGACAACTAGCACACATACACACTCATATATACTAAACACACACACATAGTGTCTATACACGCACACACACTTTCATATGCTAATCTCTTTGTATGTGGTTATATATGAGTGTGTGTGTGTGTGTCTGTGTGTGTGAGATTGTGCATATGTGTGTGCGTGATAATATATGTGTATGTGTATATACGGTTATGAGTCCACACACACACACAAACACACACACACACACACACACACACACACACACACACACACACTCATATAGCACATAGACATATAGAGATTAGTATATATATACACACCACACACTCACACACTCATATATAGCACATAGACATATAGAGATTAGTATATATATACACGCACACACTCATACAAATATATATATATATAATACACGCATACACTCATATATACTAATCTCAATGTGTGTATATTTGTGTGTGTTTGTCAGACATACACACATACCCACACAGACACACACACAAACACTCATATATGTAGACGCACACACACACACTATATACTGATCTCCATGTGCACACTTATATTTACTTATGTCCATATATATGTTATCACAACACCACGTATGTGACATACATACACACACATAAGTATATATGAGTGTGTGTGTGTGTGTGTGTGTGTTTGTGTGTGCCTCTATATACATGCATAAAGACACACCACACATAGACATATATATATATATATATATATATATATATATATATATAGTATATATATATACCTATCTTCACATATATGTTTTCACACACACACAAACACATGTGTGGATACACACACATAAGTATATATGAGTCTGTGTGTGTGTCTCTACAAATATGCATACGACACACCACACACAGACACACACACACATACACACATACACACACACTCATATATACTTATCTCCATGTGTCACAATCGTATATAACACACACTCAATATACTAATATTTATATGTTTATGTTTTGAGAATATATAGACACATACACAACCACATATGCACATAGAGATTATATATATGAGTGTGTGTTATATAATGTTGTAACACATACTCACACAATCAGACACATGTTTGTGTCTTGTGTGTGTGTGTGTGTTCACAGCCCCCATATAGACACACTCATATATGTATAACATGCATAGAGATTCCAATTTTAATAACGGTTGTTGAGTATATATGCTCACACACACCACACACACTCATATATATGTGTGAGTGTGTCCATATATATATATATATATGATTGTGTGTATAGGGTTACGATTGTGTGTATTATAGTATTTGTGTGTGTGTGTGCATTGGGTATACACATGTATGTGTTACATAACACACACTCATATGTGTGTGTGTGACACTGTTGGTATACATACTGTATATAAATATACAGACACCCACACACATATATATGTGTCTTGTGTGTGTGTGGTATATGAGTCACACACATATAGATAAATATATATGAGTTTGTGTGTGTGTATGTCTATGGTATATATATATATATATATATTATAAGTTTGTGTGATAATACATACGTGTGTGTGTGTGTGTGTGTGTTGGGTAGTTGTGTGTGTGTGATAACATGTGTGTGTTTGTGTGTGTGTGTATGTGTGTGTGTGTTTGTTTGTGTGTGTATGTATGTGTTGGGTGTATATACTCACAATCATATATAAATTTATAAACACACACTCACACAAACACCCATATACACACTCAAATATATAAGTATAAGTATACATATATCTCTGTGTATGTGTGTATATGTATGTCTGTTGTGTATATATATTAATCTCTATATGTTGTGGTTTACACACAAACACACATAGTGAGTATGTATAGATGAACATACTCACAATCGTATAATAGTGTATATATATATATAGACACATGTGTGTGTGTCTATTTTTGTTTGTCTATATATATATATATATATATATATATATATATATATATATATATATAAATGATTGTGTGTGTGTATTGGGTATACCACACACACATCACATATTTACACACACTTTTATATATATATATATATATCTATATATATATAACTGTGTGTGCGTTGTTGTGAGTAATACACAACACATGGAGAGTGTGTGTGTGTGTGTATGTGTGTCTATATATTTATATAGAGATATAAACACACAAATATACACACACATACAAAGTTTAGTATATTTGAGTGTGCGTGTATACCCATATTGGTGTCTGTGTTGGGTATATACATACACACATACATACACACACCAATATTATATGAGTGTTTATACACACATACACATATGTTCCACATACACACAAACACAAAACACACTCATATATATATTAGTGTGTGTATGCGTATCTACACTCATATAATATTTGTATATGTGTGTATGTGTGTATATATATACCCAACACACAGACCCCAATATTTGTGAGTATATATACCCAACACACACACACACTCTTATATACTAATACACATACTCACAACAGTATATAATATATGCACACAGTATGTGTTATCACACATAAGAACTCTCATATAGAAATTAATATACCAACTCACACACACACACACACAGTTTGTTGGGTATACATACTCCGCAGTATATAGACACACACACACATAATACACACACGCACACACCCATAGACACACACCTATAGACACACACACAAACACACACAAATATTAGTATGTGTGTGTGGTGTGTATACACTCATATATATTAGTGTGTGTGTGTGTATGTGTGTATGTATATACCCAACACACAGACACCCATATTTGTGAGTATGTCTATATCCAACACACACACTACACACACACACCACACACTCTCTTATATACTAATACACATACTAATAATAGCATATAAATATACACACGCATATGTGTTATCACATAGAAATTAGTATATACCCAACACACACCACACACACACTATGTGTTGGGTATACATACTTACAGCAGTATATAGACACACAAATACATAATACACACACACACACACACACACATAGACACACATATAGACATACACACAAATACACAACATATGAGTATCTCACAACCATATATATATATATATGAGTATGTGAGATTAGTATAGACACACACACACACACACACACACACACACATCTATATTCTTATATACTGTTTGATGAGTATGTATACACACTCATATAACACACACATATATACACACTCATATACACACGCACACAATCATATATAGACAAGATATCACACAGACATAGACACACACACACATATATACGCACACGTATGTACACACACACACACATCATATATGTGACTATTTATACCTAACATACACACAACACCACACTCATAAATACTAATCTCAATGTGTATGCATAAAGACACACACAAATAGATATTAGTATATAAAATGTGTGTATGTGTATGTGTGTTTGGTATACACACACACACATACTCACAATCACACACACATGGAAATTAGTATTTATGAGAGTGTATCAATATATATATATATATATATATATATATATATATAGGCACGCACACACAATGGTTGTGTTGGGTATACACACCAACACATGCACACACACATACTTATATGTACTAATCTTCATGTGTGGGTGTGTCACACACACACACACACTAATATATATATTATAATATATATATATATATATATATATATACACACATGAAGAATAGTATATATGGTTGTATGTGTGTGCGTGTGTTGGTCGGTATACCCAACACAATCGTTGTGTGTATGTGCCTATATATATATATATTGATATACACTTATATATACTAATCTTAATATGTGTGTTTGTGAGTATATGTATGTGTGTATACCTAACACACACACGCACACACACATACACGCACTCATATATACTAATCTCTATGTATGTTGTGTGTATGGTGTGTCTCCACACACACCACAGAGATTAGTATATATGAGTATATGTGTTTGTTGTGTGTTGAGTATACATACTCACATATACGGTGTGTGTGTGTGTGTACATACATGCACACACACATAGACACACACACATATGTGTTGTATATATAAATATTAGTATATATGAGTGTGTGTGTGTGTGTGTATGTGTGATTAGTATATATGAGTGTGTGGTATTATGCTCACACCATATATAAATATATACACACACACACACACACGTATCATAGAGATTAGTATATGAGTTATACACACATACACTCGCACTAATATATTATGTATTATCGCGTATGTGTTATATAGCTCACACACTCATGCATAAATACACACACATATGTATATACACATCCTCTATATAGAGATATCCATTTACATGTGTATGTGTGTGTCTGTATGTGACTATATATAAATATGTATTTATTTGTGTGTGTGTATGTATTATGTATACAACTTAGAACTATATAAAATATGCTATATAAAACACCACCCATAGTGTGTGTGTGTGTGTGTGTGTGTGGTGTGTGTGTGTGTGTGTGTGTGGGTGTGTGTGTGTGTGTGTGTGTGTGTGTGTGTGTGTGTGTGTGTTTGTATGTGTGTGTGTGTTTGTGTGTGCGTGTGTCTATAATATACAAATATATGAGTGTATCCATACAATGAGTATGTGTATTGGTGTGTGTGCGTGTGTCTATATGTATACACACACACACACTCGTTTATAACCACACAAATATTGGCATACATATTCACATATTAGACTCACACACATAGAGATTAATATATATGATAAACTCATACACACACATATGATTATGAGTATGTTACCTGACATACACACATACACACACAAGCACACACACACACACATAAACACACACTCATAGTATATAGGCACAAACATATAGTGATACACACACACACACACACACACATATTATAACCATATGAGTACAAACAACACAAACACTAGTATATACATAATGTGTGTTGGGTACAATTGTGAATATAGGACATAGACATCCACACAACCACACACACACACCACACACACTAACACACATACACTCATACACACACACACACACCATATCACAAACCATGTGAGTGTGTGCCTATATTATATAATTGTGTGTGTGTGTTGGGTACACATACTCACAACACATACTCATAATATTGTGTGGTTGGGTATACATACTAATATGAGTGTATATATATGTATCTCTATGTGTATTGGGTATATATATATTATATTTATATATATAATATATCTATATATATATATATATATAAATATTATATAATTATATTTATATATAATATGAGTGTGTGTGTGTGTGTGTGAGTATGTATACCCAACACACACACACTCAATATAAATACACACCACACACACAACACACACACACACTCATATACATAAGTATAATATATAAATATATGGACACACAAACGTATATGTTATCAAAGATACATATAGACACACACATACATACATAGAGATAAGTGTATATATATTGTGTCTATATACATATATGAGTGTTTGTGTGTGACATATATAAATATAGACACATACAAACACACACACAAAGACACACACATATCAGTTATGAGTAGAGATAAAAATGTTTATAAACATATGAGTATATCACAAACAAGAAATCACACATAGAGATTAATATATACCCAACACACACCACACACATTGTGTGTTGGGTATACATACTCATAAAAGCTTATAGACACATACACATAGACACACACATATGCGCACATAGACATGCACACACACATATGCGCACACACAGACACGCACACACCCACAAAAACATAATCACACAAGTATCTCACAACCATCTATATCTGAGTGTAAGATTAGCATAGACACACAGATACACATCTATATATTTATATCCAGTTGTGAGTATGTATACACACATATATATACACACATACTCAAATATAGACAAGAGACACCACACGTGCATATACGCCCATGTATGTACACACACACACACTGTATATGTGAGTATGTATACCCAAAACACACACACATACACACAAACATACACATAGAGATTATTATATTGATGTATATATATGTGTGTGTGTGTGTTATATATATACACACACACATACATAGACTCATATATACTCTCAAACACACACTAATATTTGTAAGTATGTATATATGCAACATACATGCACACACTCATATATACTAACAAACTTGCTCACAATCGTACAAAAATATACACACACACATATGTGTTATCACACACACAAATTCACACATAGAGATTAGTATATACCCAACACACACATAACACATACACACATAGGGTGTTGGGTATACACACACACAGACACAAACACGCACCAAACACACACACACATGAGTATCTCACACCTATATATAATATATATATGTGTGTGTGTGTGTGTGTGTGTGTGTGTATGTGTGTGTGTGGTGTGTGTTTGTAAAATTAGTATTGACACACACATACACATCTATATATTTATATGCAGTTCTGAGTATGTTATATACACTCATACACACACATACACACATACTCATATAGACAGAGGCACACATACACACATAGACACACACATATATATGCACATGTATGTACACGTACAAACACACCACCATATATGTGAGTATGTATATCCAACACACATTCTCACATACACACACTCATTTATACTAATCTCAATATGTGTATTTGGAGATACACACACAAACAAACACACAAAAAGATTAGTATATTAAGTGTGTGTATGTATGTGAGTGTGTTGGGTATACACACCACATATACTCACAACACACACACATAGATATTAGTATAAATGAGTGTGTGTGTCTCCATGTGTGTGTGAGTCTATACACCCACACACACACACCCACACGCACACACTCATAAATACTAATCTCTATGTGTGTGTATTTGTGTGTTGTATGTGTGTGTCTATATGTGTATATTATATATAAACACACACTCATATAGACACACACACACACAAATACATACACACACACACACACACACACACACATACACACAAACAAACACAGACCCTTAACAGTTGAGGACATCCAAGCCTCTGCTATCAACTATTTTTAAAAATATTTGAAGAGCCAAACCTTTTTTCCTAAAATCTTAAACGAAGATATCGTTCAACAAAAAATAACTAGAGCAGACAATCAAACTCTAAATGAACCCCCCTCTTCGGAAAAATCTGGGCCGCTATAAAGAGTTTAAAGAAAAATGTGTGCGCCGGTCCAGATGGATTCCTGGCTAAATTCTTCCAAAAATTATGGGAATTATAAAGAGACATATGTAATGGGATAAAAATTCTACTATAATGTTCCCATCCCCAAGTTTCTTCACTCATACCTCGATTGCTCTAATCCCTAAAAAGGATAAAACCACTTGGTGGAATACCTTCAGACCATTAGTCTAATCTCCACCTATATTAAAATTTTATCCAAAATCATGTCCAATAGACTTCGAACTGTGCTCCCTAACTCATTGAACCAAATCAATTTGGATTTGTTCCTGGTCATACCATCCAAGATAACATTCTCACTACCCAAGAAATGTTTCACAGTCTTAACAACAGAAGAAGAGGGCATAACATCATCATTCTTAAGCTTGATTTGGAAAAGGCTTTTGACAGATTAAATTGGACTTTTCTTCTGAATATCTTACACCTCTATGGTTTTGATAATAGATTTATAGAAAAGATTAAGCTAGCCACCTAAAATAACTGGTTTTCTATTCTAATAAATGACCAAGCCCACGATTTTTCATCTCACCGCAGTTTACGTCAAGGAGACCCGATTTCTCCCCTGCTTTTCATCCTTGCAGCTAATTATTGGTCCCTCAGCCTAAACGACCATTTCACTAACTCTCCTGAGCTTCAATTTAACCCGGGAGGGAAATTATTATCTCCCATCTTATTTACGCGGACGACATTATAATTTTTAGTAACGCTAGTATCACAAACATGAAAAAGCTGAAAGCCATCCTTCAGGAGCTCGAACAAACCATCGGCCTTAAAATAAATTTAAACAAATCTCAATTTTTTGTTGGGACAAGGTTGACTCAGCACCAAATCCTTACTATTAATAATATTCTCAATTTGAGCCAAGGTAAACTCCTGATGAATATCTTGGAATTCCTATCTTTAATGGTCACAACAAACATAACATTTACAAAGACCTTCTTGATTCTATTTTCAACAAATTGAGAAATTGGGACCACCGCTACTTATCCCAAGGAGGTCGCTTTAATGTTGATAAAACATGTGCTAAACACCATCCCCTATTCTGGCTGGAAGTCTGCTCCCCCACTTATGGGACGCTGAAAAGGATTAAACAAACTTAAATAAATTCTTCTGGACTCATAGCCGTGGTTCCAAAATCTTCTAGTCTAACTAGGACCACCTTCTTTATCCCTGGAGTGAAGGTGGAATTGGATTAGATGTCTCTCGGCCATCTATGATCCTTTACGGATAAGCTATGGTGGAAATTTTGTACTTCTCTCATACTCTCTGGGCAAAATTATTACTGGCCAAATACTGTGCCACTAAACACCCCTCTCAAGTTTCCCAAAAATCACTGACTCCAAAACCTGGAGCCGTATGCTTTCCCCACGCAATAATATTGAAACTCCCTGCATTGGGACACGGTTGACCCTCATTGTAACTTCTGGTTTGATAAACTGGAGTAACATTGATAACCTAACAGAATTCCTAATTAGACCAAACCTAACCTTTGGGGAAGTTTTCTCCCCGACCGTGGGCTGGAACACTGCCATTCTTGCTCAATTTTTTCCTGCCTCGATGCTTGAAAAAAAATCATTGCTTTCATCATCATCAACTCACTCTTTTTGGTGGTTTTTTTCCTCTAACTTCTGTGATGCAGGGAAAATAAATTTTGCAAAGCTTTGGAGGCAAACAGAAAAAATTGCTCAATCGGATGGCCAATTTGAATCTGGAACAATTGTCTGCCTGCTTTCATAAATTTGCAATCCTGTGGAACTGGCTATTGGTTTCATTAGCACTGACAAAAACATAAAGAGTCTGGGTTATGTTTTTGCCTCTAAATGCATCTGCTGCTGCGAGGAAACTACATTTCATGTTTTTTTCGATAATGCCATAAGTGCTGCCGTGTGGCAAAGGGTCAACTCGTTAATATTCCCCCCTCCCGGGCAGAGTGCGACGATCCTTGACTTCCTAATCTGGTGGCGTTTCTGAAAAAAAAAAAAACTTGATATCAAAAACCTGATCGTGGCATTTGGTCTCTGGCACATATGGGACAACTGTAATAAAGCAAAATATCAAAACAAACCTTTTCGAGCTGATAACATTCTAAAGGCAATTTATTTTGACATTTATCAATCGGTGAACACTTTCAATAAAAGTAAGTACATTTGGGGTTACTTTAAAATAAAAACCAACTTTTAATTACTTTAAAAAAATGTCACTACTATTAGCCGCCAAAGTGTTCTTTCGTGACCCTGTTCTCGATGGTATTTCTGTCAAGGTCCTGCGCTTGCAGGCCCCTGTCCTTCTAGTGCTTGGCGTCGCCTCGTTTCTCCTGCTGTTGGGTTATAAAGCTGAAGTCTTCTGAGAAGAACACAGCGATCTGTCTACTGGTAGCACTCGTGCCGTTGCCCAGAGATCTGCTTGTGCTCTCCTTAGCCTTTCTGTCATGAACATAGTGTTTATGTTTGTTTTGCCCTTTCTCCCCCCCTGTCCCCCGATAAATTTTTCCTTGACAATCCGTTGCTTTGGATGTCATTCTTCCTCGTCCTGCTCCTTTTATTCCAAAAGCTCCGCATTGGCGAGGGAGGGTACATCTGCTGGCTCGCCATTGTCTCTTTCTGCTGGTTTTGTATGGTAAGTCAAATGGACAGCATGCTCTTCCTGTCCGATAATATCTTTTGTACCTGTGCAATCTCATATATGGCGGTGTGCATGATGATGGACGATCTGGTCTACGTCCCCAATGCCAATCCTGGTGGATATCGCTGTTCTGCCTAAACATCTCCTTCTGGCTGCTGATGTGGATCCAAACAATTTTTATGTACTTTGCTTTTCCGTAAGCTTTTTATTCTCTCTGTTTTTTTTTGCTTTTTGCCTTAGTCCGTCTCTGCTGTCCTCTCCTATCTTTCCTTCAGTTCGATGTTCTGTTTCCGGTTATCACTGGTTTTTGTTTCTCATTTTTTGAGCTGTGTTTTTTTTGCCATTTTTGTTAGCCTCACAGCTGGTCGTTTGTACAAACCTTTTTGGATGAAATGCACTATATGCCGAGACGGCTTTTTCTAAAATATATATTATATATATATATATAATAAATAAATAAATATATATATATATATATAGATCACACATATGTGTTATACACACACACATACAAACACACATAAACATATATAAAACATACACAAACACTCATATATACTAATCTTTATGGTGTGTGTGTGTGTGTATTTGTATGTGTGTTTATATATTTGTGTGGTGTGCTATACATATATATATATATATATATATATATGCACACATACACACACACTAACTCATTATATTTATTTTATGTGTGTGTGTCTGTATATATGAATGTTTTGAGTCCTAACACACACACACACATTATAAAATATATAGACATTGTATATATATTGAGTGTAAGTATATGTGTGTGTGTGGTGTGTGTGTGTGTGTGGTGTGGCTATAGTATCTATCTCTCTCTGTCATCTGTCTCCCCCCTGTGTGTGTGTGTCCATCTCTCTCTCTCTCTCTCTCTCTCTCTCTCTATCTTTCCTTATAATCTCTCGCCCACCCCCACACACCCTCCTCTATCCACCTACAAATATACATAAGTGTGTGTTTGTGTGTCTATCTGTATTCAGTCTATGTGTGTGTGTTTGTGCATATGTGTATATGTGTATGTGTGTCTAAATATATTTATACAAAATGTGTGTGTATATTATAGACACATAAACATGGAGATTAATATATGATTGTGCGTGTGTGTGTTTCTACATATATCCACACTTAAACACACACACCACACACACACACACACACACACCACACACACACACACATATATATATATATGAGTGTGTTTGTGTTTGTGTGTGTGTGGCACATATGTGTGTGTGTGTATATATATACATTGATATATAAACAAATACAAATACATAGATATTAGTATATATGAGTGTATGTGTGTGTATGTGTGTTGGGTATACATACTCTTATACTATTCTATATGAGATAGGTATATATAAATGTGAGTGTGTGTTTGTGTCTATATATATATATATATATATATATATATATATATATATTTATGGATGCACACACACACACGTACTAATCTCTATGTATGTGTGCTTATCGCAACTACAACACACACACACAACACACACATATAACATACAGGCACACTCATATATATGTATATATGAATACACTCACTTATATAAAAAATATTTTTGTATCTGTATGTGTGTGTTTGTGGGCTTACATAGAGATAAATATAAGTGTGTGTGTGTGTGTGTGTGTGTATGTGTCTACATACATGCATACAAACATACAATTATAAGTATGTATATTCAACAGACACACATACCAGACCACTCATATATACTAATCTCTATGTGATTTTTGTGCATGTGGTGTGTATCTATAAATTTATATACTAATCTCTATATTGTGTGTGTATGTGGAGTACGTATACCCAACACACACACATATAAACACACAAACATACGTGATATATGCATGTATACATATATTTACACACACACACACAAACACACTCATATATACTTATCTCTATGTGTGTGTCTGTGGTGTTAATAATATTAGTGTAATGTGTGTGTGTGTGTGATAACTCATATGTGTGTGTGTATGTTGGGTATTTGTGGTATGTGTGTGTGGTGTGTGTTTATAGTCACAACCACCACACACCACACACTCATGTATACAATTCTCTATGTGTGGTGTTCCTGTGTGTGTGTATGTATATATATATATACACATTTATTTATATATATATATCTGTGTGTGTGTTGCGATAATATATATATATATACATACGTGTGTGTGTCTATATATTTATATATGATTGTGAGTACGTATACCGACACACACATACACATAACTACACATACATAAAGATTAGTATATATCAGTGTGTGTGTGTGTGTGTGTTGGGTATACATACTCACAACACACATATACACACATATATTTATCTTTATGTGTGTGTGTGTGTGTGCCAACAAATATATATTTTAATTTATACTAATATATATATATATATATATCTGTGTTTGTGATAACATATACTAATATTTATGTGTGTGTGTTTGTGTGTGTGTGTGTGTGTGTTTGTATATATGAGTGTGTGTGCGTGTGTTGGGTATATATACTCATATAGAGATTTGTATTTATGAGTGTATGTGTGTATGTATATTTATATATAATTATGAGTTTGTATACCCAACACATACACACACACAAACTCATATATACAACATGAGTGTATGTGTGTGTGTGTTGGATATACATACTCATTACTGTATATAAATATATGGATGTTTAATATATATATATACATGAATATCACATATGTGTGTGTGTATTTCTATATTTACACGTATGTACATACAAACACACACACACACACACCGTATATGTGTGTGTGTATACCCAAAAACACACACCACAAACTCACACACAACGCACACACTCATATATACTAATTTCAATGTGTGTGTGAAGATGCACACACACATACAGATTAGTATATATGAGTTGTGTATGTGTGTGTGTGTGTTTGGTATATACACACACATACTCACAAACACACACACATATAGATTAGTATGTGTTATCACAAACATATAGATATATATATTAGTATAAATTAAAATATACATTTGTAGACACACATACACACATATACAAAGAAATAAGTCTATGTGGGTATGTGTATTGTGAGTATATATATCTAACACACATACACACACACTCATATATAGTAATATATCTATGTGTGTGTGTGTGTGTTGGGTATCCATACTCACAACCATATGTAATTATATAGACACACACACATATATGTTATTACACGCACACACACACACACACACACACACACACACACAACACACACACACACACATATATATATATATAGATATATATATATATATATATGGATGTGTATACATAAACACACACATAGAGAATTTTATACATGAGTGTGTGTGTGTGGCTGTGACTATAGACAAGATGCACACACACACATATGTGTTATTACAACACCCTCATATATTATAGACACACACACACACAGTTGCATAGAGATAAGTACATATCATTTGTGTGTATGTCTATTTACATAAATATAGACATGTACACACACACATAAAGAAAAGTAAATATGTGTGTATGTATGTCTGTGTGTGTACGTATGTATATAGGCACACTTGGGTATACATACTCACACATACATACACACGAACACACACACATGGAGCACCACATACACACAAATACACACACATTGAGGTTAGTATATGTGAGTGTGTGTGTGTGTGCTCCAAGTGTGTGCGTGTATGAGTAATGTATACCCAAGCACATTTGTGTGGGTTGGGTATACACATGTGTGTGTCACACACACACACACACACACACCACACACACACACATATATATATATATATATATATATATATATATATTATATATAAGCACACACACACACTCATATATACTAATCTCCATATGTTTGTGTTTATATTCAAACACTCTGTGATAACATATACTCTCACACACACGCACACACACACAAACACACACAATACAACACAACAGATCATATATACTAATCTCTATGTGTGTGTATTTATCAAGCAATATAACACACACTCATATATAGATATATAACATATACGTGTGTGGGTCCTTACAAATAACACACACATAGACACATATAGATACACACACACACTCATATATATTTATATATACTAATTTCTTTGTCTGTGTGAGAATGTTTACCTAACACAAATATATATATATATATATATATATATATATATTATATATATGTATGTGTATGTCTATAAAATGTTATAGATTAGTATAAATGCATATATATATATATATATATATATATATATCTATTATACACACACTCATATGGAGAAGTATATATGAGTGTGTGTGTGTATGTGTATGCGTGTGTGTTGAGTATACATACAACAAATGTATACACACACACACACACAGAGTCACACATGTATATAACACTCACATTGAGATTAATATATATGAGTGTTAAGTGTATGTGTTTTGTGTTGGGTATACATACTCATAACAAATATAGACACACATACACACACTCATTTATACTAATATCTATGTGTGTGTTTATACATATATATATATATATACATGTGTTAGTGTGTGTGTGTATGTGTGTGTGTGGGTCTATATATTTGTTGTAGAGTATGTATACCCAACACACACATATTCAACACTCATATGTACTAATCTCTATGTGTATGTGTTTGTGTGTGTGTTTTTTCTTTTAAATATTGTGTGTGTGTGTGTCTGTGTATGCCTATATATATATATATATATATATATATATATATACACACACACACACACAAAGAGCTTAAATATATATGAGTGTGTATGTGTCTAGATATCTATGTGAGTCTCTAGACACACACAACATATATACAAATATATATATATATATATATATATATATATATATATATATATATATATTACCTGTATGTGTGTGAGTGTGTATGTGTGAGTATATATATAGTGTGTGTGCGTGTATGTATACTCAAGCACACACTCACACATAGATATTACTATATGCATGAGTGTGTTGGGTATACACATGTGTGTATCACATACAGGTATATATATATATAGGTACAACATACACACACTTATATATACTGATCTCCATGTGTATGTGTTTATATTCAAACACTCTATGATAACACATACTCTCACACACAAACACACACAATACACACATAGATCATATATACTAATATCAATGTGTATGTGTTTATTAAGCAAATATAACACACACACTCATATATAAATATATAACACATATGTGTGTGCGTTTTATAAACAACACACACATAGACACACACAGACACACACACACACACACACACACACAGACTGATATATACTAATTTCTATGTGTGTGTGAGTATGTTTACCCAACACAAATATATATATATATATATATATATATATATATATATATATGTGCGTGTGTGTGTGTATGTGTGTGTGTGTGTCTATAAAATGTTATAGATTAGTATAAATGTATATAGATATATATACATATATTATTTATTATACACACACCCATATGGAGATAAGTATATATGTGTGTGTGTGTGTGTGTCTATTGGGTATACATACTCATAATCATATATTTGTATGCATGTATGTATAGACGTGTACACACACACACACCACTTATACTTATCTCTATGTAAGCCCACAAACACACACACGCACATACAAAAATATTAATTTATATACGTGTCTATGTGTGTGCATCCATATATATATATATATATATTATATATATATATATATATATATATATATATATATATATATATAGTCTGTGCGTGTGTTATGTGTGTGGTGTGTGTGTGTTGGTGTAGTTGCGACAAACACAAACACATCAAGATTATTACGTGTGTGTGTGTGTGAGTTTCATATATATATACGTATATTTACCCAATACACATACACACACATACTCATATATACTAATCTCTATATGTGTGTGTGTATTTGTGTGTGTGTGTGTATTTGTATGTGTGTGTGTTTATATACGAGTATATATACACCCACACACACACAAACACAAACATAAACACACATATATTTATCTCTATGTGTGTGTATCTGTGTGCACACTCATACACACATATACAGACTTGTGTTTATTTGCATGATATATAAGAGTGTGTATGTGTGTGTTATACACACACATACACTCTATGTGTGTGTATATGCATATGTGTGTGTGTGTGAGTGTGGATATATGTAGAAACACACACACCCACAATTATATACTAATCTCTATGTTTGTGTGTATGTGTGTCTATATATATACAACGGACACATTATTTGGTATAAATATATTTAGACACACACATAAACACACACTATAGACTGAATAAATATAGACACACACTCACACACACACACACACTTATGTATATTTGTATGGTATATATGAGTGTGTGTATGTGTGGTGTGTGCATGTAAATGAATCACAACACTCATTTATACTACTCTCTAGTGTGCATACATAGAGGAGTAGTATAAATGAGTGTGTGATTCACTTATATGCACACACAGCAATCATATATACTTATCTCTAGGTGGTGTGTATGTGTGTCTATAAATTATGATTATATATATATATATATATATATATATATATATATATATATAGATTATATTTATAATATACACGTATATATACGTGTGTATAAAAATATCTCTATGTAATGTTATATACGTATATATATATGTATACTATATTCACACACAACAAACATATACTCACACACTCATATATACAGACACACACACATACAGATAATATATATGAGTTAGTGTGTGTGTCTATGTGTGGCATATATATATATATATTACACACACACACATACAATCATATATGTATATAATACACACAAACAAATATATATACACACACACCACACCATAGAGATTAGTATATATGAGTATTTCTGTGTATATGCTATATATATCTATTATGTTGTTTGTGGTGTTTGTGTATAACACATACGTGTGTGCGTCTATATATATATATAATTATATATATATACTCTTACTTATATCCTTATGTTTGTGTCTATATATCTGTGTTCACACACACACACATGAAGATTAATATATAGTCTGTGTGACTATATATATGCATGTATAATCACATAAACGTTTGTGTCAACATAATTCATATATATGTGTGTTGGGTTATGCAATAGTCGCAACCACACACACACAGCACTCTTATATACTAATCTCTATATGTTTCTGTTTGTGTGTGGTATGTGTGTGTATATATATATATATATATACCAAATAAGATAATAGTATGTGTGTGTTTTGATATATATATATTATATATAATATATATATATAATATATATATATATATATATATATATATTGATACACACACATGCACATAAAGATTAGTATATATGCATGTATGTGTGTGTCTATATATATACAAAATAAGATAGTAATATTGTATGTGTTTTGATATATATATATATATATATATCATACATATATATATATATATAGATATATGTGTGTGTGTGTGTTTGCCTGTGTGTATCTATATGTGTGTGTGTTTATATTTATAAAATACAAATATAGACACACACACATAAAGATTAGTACTTATGAGTCTATGCATGTGTGTGTGTATGTTGGGTATATATACTCACACACACATGGAGACAC
>JACERR010000151.1:50000-52500 GCA_016760335.1 Gastrodia elata
ACCCATCACACACACACTCACACATAAATATATAGACACACACACTCATACACACACACACACACACACTCATACCCAGATATATAAACACACACATATAACATACACAAATACACACTCATATATACTAATAGATATACATACTCTATGTATATTTGTGCATTTTTGACACACACACACACACTCATATATATTAATCTCTATGAGTGTGTGTTGGGTATACATATTCAGAATCATATATAAACTCACACACATATATAAAATTAGTATATCTCTATAAGAGTACCTATATAGACATACACACACACACATACACACATAAAGCTTAGTATATATGAGTGTGTGTGTGTGTATGGGTATACATACTCACAATTGTATATATACATATAGAGATAAGTATAAGTATATATATATATTGATGTATGTATGAGAATGACACACACACACACACAAACACTTATATATGGCTGGGTATACATATCCTTAACACACATACCCAATACATAAACACACAATATACACAAATAGAGATTAGTATATATGAGTATGTGTGTATGCATGTGTATGTACTGGGTATACATATACAACCATATATAATATATAGATAGAGATAAGTATATAAGTATATATGAGTGTGTGTGTGTGTGTGTGTGTTTTGGGTATACATAAACACACACATAGACACACACACACATGCACAGATAAATATTAACTAATCTCTATATGAGTATGTATGAGCGTGTGTGGGTGTGTGTGGGTGTGTGATAATGCATACATGTAGTATATATGAGTGTGTTTCTATATGTATACATGAGTATGTATACCCAACACACACACACACACATATATATACATATATAAATATATATATGAGTGTGTGTGTGTGTGTATATTAATATGTGTGTGTATGCATATGTATATATATAGACCCACACATACACAAACATACACACACACATACAAATACACTCACTTAGAGATTAGTATATATGACTGTGTGTGTGTGTATTGGGTATACACAACAAAAATACACATAGAGAGAGTAGGTACACTCAACCAACCATATGAAAATAAGTATATATGATTATATAACACATAGAGATAAGTATATATTAGTGTGTGTAGACACATACACATATATACTAATCTGTGTGTGTATTTGGCTTACATACTCACATATATAAATATAAACATACACAGATACACACACATGTATGTGTTGTATACAAATTTATATATACCAAACACACATAACACATATACATAGAGATTAGTTTATATGAGTGTGTACTTTACACACACACACACATACAAACACACACATGTAGAGATAAGTATATATATACGTGTGTACATATATATATATATATATATATATATAACATATGCACACCTATCCTCATATTGACAAATCTCTGCACACAACACACACACTCATATATACTAATCTCCACACACATAGAGATAAGTATAAGTATATATATACATTTATATATGATGTGTGTGTGTGTGTGTGCGTGCATGTATATGAATATATAACACATACGTTTGTGTGTTTATATATTTATATATAGTTATGAGTGTGTGTGTGTGTGTGGTGTGTGTGTGTCTATATATATAAATGGTTGTGAGTATTTATACCCACAGAGACACACACACACAAACACACACACACACACACAAAGATACACACATAGATATTAGTATATATGGTTGTGAATGCACATCTAACTACACAAATATTGGTATAAATTAAAATCTCTATGTGTGTGTATCTATATATTTGAGTATGTGTATTTATATCTCTAAGAGTGTGTGTGTGTATGTTGTGTGTATCTATGTGTTTGTTTATCTATATATATACGTACATGATGTGTATTCATATTCACAACACACACACACATAGAGATTAGTATATATGACTATATGTGTATTGTGCATTGGGCATATATACTCGATATGTGTGTCTATCTATATATGAGTGTGATGTGTGTTATACTAATCATTATGTGTGTGTGTGCTTATATGTGTATGTAAGTGTACTAATCTGCCTGTATTATAAATATATAAACACATGTATGTGTTATCCATGTGTGTGTGTCTGTGTGTTGTGAGTATGCATACCCAATACACACACACACACACACGATAATATAGAGATTAGTAAATATAAAAATGTTGCAACTATGTATATACAAACACTTATATATATAGAAATTGGTCTATATAGAGTACGTGAGTATGTATACCTAACACACTATGATTATGGGTGTTTGTGAGATTAGTATACTTATCTGATCTGTGTGTATATAGTGTGGGTATATATGTATTTAACACACACTTACACACACACACATACACATCAACACACACACACACACACACACACTGATAACACAAACATGTATACCCATTAGTATATATGAGTGTTTATATAAACACACACACACTCATATATACTAATGGATATACATATAACTAATATATACAAATATATACT
>JACERR010000151.1:57500-60000 GCA_016760335.1 Gastrodia elata
TCCTATATATATATGAGTGTGTGACACATATATATACTAATCTCTATATGTGTGCACATGTGTGTGTGTTAGGTATATATATATATATATCTATGTGTGTGTGTGTGTGTGCCTATGACACACACACACATAGATATTAATATAAATGAGTGTGTGTGTGTATTGGTTAGTATACCCAACACAATCATTGTGTGTGTGCGCTTATATATATATATATATATATATTGATACACACTCATATATACTAACTTCTATATGTGTGTGTGTGTGTCTCCACACACACACATTAAGATTAGTATATATAAGCATGTCTGTATGTGTGTGTGTGTGTGTGTTGGGTATATATTAATCTCTATGAGTGAGTTAACACTCATATATTTATAAACATTTTAATCTCTACTCACACACTAATATGTGTGTGTCTTTGTGTGTGTGTGTGTATGTGTGTCTATATTTATATACATCACACACATAGACACTCATATATATATATATATATATACACACACACTTTTATATAACCACACAAATATTAGTATACATACTCACATATATAGACACACACATGGATATTAATATATATGATAACATTCATATATACACACACATATAGTTCTGAGTATGTATACCCAACACAGACACCATATACGCATTTATAACCATATATTAATATACATAGAAACACACACTAGTATATATACATGTGTGTTGGGTATGATTGTGAATACAGGACACAAATACCCGACACATACCCACACACACACACACACTCACAAACACACATACTCATATACACAAATACATATGAGTGTGTGCCTATATTATTATATATGGTTATGTGGGCGCGCATGTGTTTGTGTGTGTTGGGTATACATACTCACAACACATACTCATAATATTTGTGTGGTTGGGTATATATACTAATATGAGTGTATATATACTTATATCCATGTGTGTTAGGTGTATATATATGAGTGTGTGTGTGTATTAGGAATATATATGAGTGTGTGTGTGTGTGTGAATGAGTATGTTACCCAACATATACACGTATATCCAACACCCGCACATAGAGACTAGTAAAAATGAGTATGTGGGTGTTATATTTATATGAGTGTGTGTGTGTTATATATAGGACACAGACACCCAACACACACACACACACACACACACTCACAAACACACACTCATATAACACAAACACATGTGAGTGTATGCTTATATATATGTGTGTGTGTGTGTGTGTGTGTGTGTATGTGTACATGTGTGTGTGTGTGTGTGTGTTGTGTATACATACTCATAGCACATACTCATAATATTTGTGTGATTGGGTATGCATACTAATATGAGTGTATATATACTTATCTCAATGTGTGTTGGGTATATATATATGAGTATGTGTATTGTGTATATGTGTGTGTCTGGTGTGTGTCTGTATATATTTATATACAGTTGTGAGTATGTATTCCCAACACACACACACACACATTTATATGTATGTGTGTATTGGGTATACATACTCATAACCGTATATAAATATATATACTCAACACACATGCACAAACATACACACATACATACATATATATATATATATATATATATATATATATATACATACAAGCGCACACACACACTTGGATATAAGTATATATAAGTGTGTGTGTCTATATGAATGTATGTAGACACACACACACACATATGAGTGTGTGTGTGTGTTTTGAGTATCTATACCCAATATACATGCACACAAACATAAACACACACACATAAAAATTAGTATAAATATATAGACACACGACACATACACACACACACACACACAAAAAAAATATATAGTCACACACACATATGTGTTATCAAACACACACACATACTCATATATTATAGACACACACCTACGCACACATATAAAGATAAGTATATATAAGTGTGTGTGTGTGTGTGTTGGAGTGTGCATGTTTCAATATAACATATATGTTGGTGTGTTTGTGTGTGTGTGTGTGTGTTGGGTATGCATACATACACATATAGAAATTAGTATATATAAGTGTGTATGTATATGTGTGTTGGGTATACATACTCACAACTGTATGTCTGTATGCATCTATGTAGAGACACATACACCTGTGTGTGTGTGCATCCATATATATATATGAGTATAAGAATATATATATATATATATATGAGTGTGTTATATGTGCATGTGTTGTGTATGTGTATGTCTGTGAGTGTGTTGTGTGTGTGTGTGTATATGTGTAGTTATGACAAACACACACACACATAGAGATTATTATATGAGTATTCATATAGTGCACGCGCACCCACACACACATTCATATATATACTTATCTCCATATTTTATACTATTGTGTGTGTGTGTGTCTATATATATATATAGTTGTGAGTATGAATACCCAACACATAAACACACACATTATATATACATTCATATATAGATACACACACACACACAAACACCCATATATTTATATATACACCC
>JACERR010000151.1:70000-74340 GCA_016760335.1 Gastrodia elata
ATATATATAGGCACACACACACATAAAGATTAGTATATATAATTCTGTGTGTGTATGTATATATATATAATATATGTATATATATATAATATATATACACTCACAAATACATAGACATATATGCATACACACACACACATACTCATATATACTAATCTCTATATGTGTATATGTGTGTGTGCCTATATATAAACTTGTATATGTGTGTGTGTGTTTGTGTGTGTGTATGTTGGATATATATAAATATAGAGATAAGTATATATGAATGTGTTTGTGTATTGTGTTTGTGTGTTTGTGTATTTATACAGTTGTGAGAACACACACACACACATGTGTTATCTATGTGTGTCTTTATATTTATATACGATTGTGAGTATGTATCCCCAACACACACACAACCGCATATAAATAGCACACACAGACACACTACATATGAGTGTGTCTGTTGGGTCACACACACACTCATACATATATATACTCACACACACACACACATATATATATCTCCATGTATGTGTGTTACACACACATAGTATTATAATATATATATATATATATATATATATATATATATATATGTGTGTATGTGTGTGTGTGTGTGTGTGTGTGTGTGTGTGTATGTGTGTGTGTGTATGTGTCTATATACACACACTCATATGGACACTCAAATATATAGATCTATCAGATTAGTATCTATGAGTGTGTGTGTGTCCTATATATTTATATACGATTGTTAGTATATATGCATACTCACCATATATATATATATATGGGCACACACACACACATACTCACAAACATACTCACACACATAGAGATTAGTATATATGAGTATCTATTTATGTGTGTGTTGGGTATACATACTCATAATATATATGTGTGTGTGTGTGTGTGTGTGTGTGTGTGTAATAACACATATATATTTGTGTCTATATACCCAATACACACATGCAAACATATACGTATAGAGATTAGTATATATGAGTATCTATTTATGTGTGTGTTGGGTATACATACTCATAACCGTATATACTTATACTTATCTCTATATCTGTGCATGTGCCTTTGCATGTATATTTATATAAATTAAAATATGTTTATATAGACACACACATCACACACAAACACACACACACATAGAGAGCATATATGAGTATGTGTGTGTGTGTGTTTATGTGTATGTATCTCATAGAGATTAGTATATCTCTATATGATTGTATATAGACATATGAGTTTGTGTGTGCATGTGTGTATATGAATATATTTATATATAGACACACACAAAAAACACACATATTCTAACAACTGTATATAAATTTATACTAATTTCTATTGGGTATATATCTCACAACTGTATATATTATAAACACGCACACACACACATATATAAATATATAGACATACACAGATATATATAGGCACACACATAGAGATTGTATTTATGAGCATGTATACCCAATACACACACAGACTCACATAGACAAACACACACATAAACATACATAATTATATATATATATATAGTATTTATATTTCTATATATAATTGTGAGTATGTAAACCTAACAGAGAAACATATATAAATATATAATTGTGTGTGTATTTGTGTGTGGTGTGTGTGTGTGTTTGTGCATGTATATGAATATACAACACATACATGTGTGTGCGTTGTTTGTGGGTAAGTGTGTTGGATATACATATTCATCTTTGTTGTGTATACATGAGTGTGAGTATGTATACCCAACCTACACACACACATATACACTCATATAAACTAATCTCTATGTGTGTGTGGGGTGTGTGTGTGTGTGTGTGTGTGCATGTATATAAATATTAGTATATGCTTATCTCTATGTGTGTGTGTGTTTGTGTTGAATATATATAAATACACATAATCATGTTTATATGTGTGTATATCTAGATATAAATACAAACAGACATACACTCATATATACTTATCTCTACGTGTGAATGTGTGCATGTATATGAATATATATACTTATCTCTATGTGTGTGTGTATTGGGTATACATACTCTATAACATATATGTGTGTGTGTCTATATATATATATATACATTTGGATGTCTGTGTGTATATATGTATATGTACATAAATATATAGAAGCACACACATACACAAATATAGAGATAAGTATATATATATATATATATATAATAACATATAGACATGCATATCTATATATTTATATATCGAGACACACACACACATAGAGATTAGTATATATGAGTGTGAGTATGTGTGTGTGTGTGTGTGTTGTGAGTATGTATACCCATCCATATGTATATATAAATATATATAGTGGATATATATTTATATACACAAACATACAGATACGCACACAATATATCACAATAGTACAAAAATATGTAGACACACACGTATGTGTTATATACAAACTTAGAGATTAATATATATGAGTGTGTATATTTGTAAGAATGTATGTAGAGACATACACATATAGAGATTATTTACAATTGTGAGTATGTGTACCCAAGTATATATATTAATATATATGAGTGTGAGTATATATACCCAACACACACCCATATAAATACACACATATAGAGATTAGTATATATGAGTGTGTATGTTTTTAAGCATATATATAGATACACACACATATGTATTATATAAATATATAGATACACACATAGACACACACAAATACACACATATAAATATTAGTATATATATGTATGTGTGTGTGCATTTGTGTGTATATATAAATACTCACAACCAAATATATATAATAATATAAGGTTGTGAGTATGTATATCGAACACATACATACACATGGTTGTCTATGTGTATACCCAATACACATACACACATATATTCATATATATATATATATATATATATATATATATATACATATATCTGTGTGTGTGTTTGGTATATGTACTTACAATCGTATATAAATATTTAGATAGATACACACATATATTTATATATATTAATCTCTATGTGTGTGTGTATGTATGTGTCTATCTATATATTTATATATAATTGTGAGTATGTATACCCAACACATATACACACATATAGATATATGTATATATATAAGCATAAAGATATATTGAGTATACATACTCACTACCCTATATAACACATCCACATATATATATATATATATATATATATATATATATATATATATATATATATATATATATATATAGTGAATGGTGTTGTAGCCTAGTGGTTGAGGCTCAAGATTTATTATCCCAGGTCATAGGTTCAAATCCCACCGGTGACACATACGTGTGAGTTAAGTATAAGTGTATATATTGACAATCGTGTATAAATATATTGATACACACACGTATGTATTATCACACTTAAATATATATATATATATATATATGGATGTATTATACATGATTGTGAGTATGTATACCCAACGCACACACACACATACTCTATGTATATAACACATGTGTGTGTATATATATTAATTGGATATACATACTCACAAACCGTATATATATATATATATAAATAGACACAATCATATGTGTTATATATATACATATATATATATATATATATATATATATATATATATAAACACAATCATATGTGTTATATATATACATATATATATATATATATATATATATCTATATATATATATATAATATATAGGCACACACAAGCACACATACGCACATGTGTTGTGTGTGTCTATATATTTATATACAGTTTTGTCTCTATGTTTTATCAAAAACACACACACACATAAATACTAATATATACCAATCTCTATCTGTGAGTGTTTGTGTCTCTGTGTATGTCTGTATGTGTGTCTATATATTTATACTCGACACACACAAACACACAAACAACACACACACACACACACACACACACACTAATTTATGCTAATCTCTATATGTGTCTGTATATGTGTTGGGTATAAAGATATAAACACACATATACAGCACACACAGAAACATAAACACAATAGAGATTAGACATGTGTGTGTGTGTGTGCGCGCGTGTGCCTATATATATAAATATATAGTTGGGTATACATAGAGCTAATATATTTATATACTATTGTGAGTATATATACCCAATGCACACACACGCACACACTCATATATATGTGTGATATACACATATACACATAAGGATAAGTATATATGACTGTGTCTGTGTGTGTGTGTCTCCATGTGTGTGTATCTATCTATATGTGTATGTGTGTGTACATATAACACACACATATAGGTAAACACACACACGCACACACATTCACTCACACACTGTCACACACAAACACAAATATATGTATAGATATTATATTGTAATATATA
>JACERR010000152.1:0-17500 GCA_016760335.1 Gastrodia elata
CATGAATGTGTGTGCGTGTGTGTGTGATTGTGTGTGCTTGATAACAAATACATGTGTGTATGTTTATATATTTATATCGGGGTGTGAGTATGTATACCCAATACACACACATTGGGGTATATGTGTATGTGTGTGTGTGCGTGTCATATAAATATACAGTTGTGAACGTATCTATTCAAATCTTTTTATATGTGTTGTATGTGTGTACACACAGCACACACTCAAGATATACGGTTGTGGAGTAATGTATCCCAACACACACACAAAACCATCTACTAATCTCCATGTGTGTGAGTGAGTGTGTGGGTATATATACTTATCTCTATGTGTGTTTTGTATAATAGGCCACATAGACACACACACCATACACATACACACACACACACACAAAACACACACGCATAGAGATTAGTATATATGATAGTGTGTATCACACACACACACACTCATATACACTAATCCTTAATCTCATAACTTTGTATACACATCCATATATATATATAAATATATACACACAAACACCAACTCATATATACTAATCTCTGTGTGTTGGGTATAATATATAATCTCTATGTGTGTGTTGGTATAATATACTAATCTCATGCACACATACTAGAGATTAGTGTATATGAGTGTGTGTGCGTGTTATATAAATATAACAAACACACACGCGTGCACACACACACTCTATATATATATAATGCACACACTACATACATGTATATGGACATACACACTCATATATACTAATCTCACAACTATATATAGACACACACGCCACACACACACAAACACACACACATAGAGACACACACATACAAATACTCAACACACACACATAGAGTTTAGTACATATGAGTATGTGTGTGTGTGTATATGTGTCTATTGAATGTTTACATGTATGTCTGTGTGTGTCTGTGTGTTTGAATGTGTGACACACACCCATACACACACTTATATATATACTCAACACACACGCACACATACAAACACACACACATAAAGATTAGTATATACGAGTGTGTTTGTTAGCTATACATACATTTGTAAAAATTTATATGTGTGTGTGTTTGTGTGTCCCTACATACATGCAAATAAGATTATATATATATATATATATATTATATAGGCACACAAATACATATTAGTATATACGAGTGTGTGTGTGTATTTGTGTGTGTGTGTTTATATATATATACATACTCACACACATACACAATCACACAGACATAGAGATTTGCTTATATAGAGCGTGTGTGTGTGTGTTTGTGTGTGTTTGAGCGTGTTTATATCTCTTTGTGTGCTTGTGTTAGGAATCCATTATATATATATATATATATATTTGTGTGTGTGTGATATATATGTATATTTATATAAACACGTGCATAAATATTAGTATATAACACATATGTGCATGTTTCTATCACACAAACATACGTGTGTGTGTGTGTGAGAGTCTGTATGCATGTATGTAGAGACATACACATGAATGTGTATATATATATGTGTGTATGTGTGTGTGTGTGTGCATGTATATATGATTACATGTGTGTGCTGGGTGTGTGTGTGTGTGTGTATGCATGTATACATGTGTGGTGTGTGTGCTGGGTAGACAAACTCATAACTACATATAAATATATACAGTTGGGTATACATACTCATGTTTATATATATGTGAGTGTCTCTACATACATGTATACAAACATACACACACTCATATATACTTATCTCAATGTGTGTGTCTGTGTGTCTCTACATACTCACAACTATAAATATATATATAGACACACACACGTAGTCATATATACTCATATATACAAATATATATTTATATATATACACACACACACACACCCGCGCATGCGCATAAGTGTTATATATATTTATGTGTATGTTATATAGTTATATATTTATATAGATACCCACATAAAGATTAGTATCTAACACATGTGTGTGTTTTTATCTCACAGACATACGTGTGTGTGTGTGTGTGTCTGTAAGCATGTATGTAGAGACACACACACACACAAACATGCACACATATGTTATATATATAGACACACACACACACTCATATATACTTAATTTATGTTTGTGTATACCCAACACACACACACACAAACATACATATATATACACACACACAGTCATATATAAAATATAGACACATCATATATATATATATATATATAGACATACACACATACTCATATATACTAATCTTTATATGTGTGTGTCTATGTAGGTATACATACTAACACATATGGTTGTGTATGTGTGTATATATAATTGTGGGTATATATACCCAACACACATGCACACACACGCACATGTCTATAACACATACATCTATGTTGTCACACACAAAATATATATATATATATACCCAACACACACTCAATTATATTTTAATATATGAATATATATATATCTGTATGTTATATATATATATATATGAGTGTGTGTGTGTGTGTATGTGTGTGTGTGTTTGTGTGCCTATATGCATGTATGTAGAGACACACATACGCACACACACAAACACATGCTCTTAATTGTATATATATAGACACACACATAGAGACTAGTATGTATGAGTGCGTGGGTATCTATATATATACTATTGTGAGTATGTGTTCGCATGTGTGTGTGTCTACATACATGCATACAGACACACACACTCATATATATTGATTTATACACACACACACAGATATATATACATATATATATTAAAATATAATAAACACACACATAAAGAATTATATATTTGAGTGTGTATTTGTATGTGTGTATGTTGGGTATACATACTCATAACTACATATAAATATATAAATATATACGTGCACACACAATCATTTATTTTATTATAAATGTATGCATATATATGTGTGTGTGTGTAGAGATTAGTTCTACAGTTGGCGAGTATATATATACATACGTGTGTGTGTCTATATATATAAATATATAGATACACACACACAAACACACACATATAGAGATACACACACACAAATACACACACATAGAGATATATATATATATATATATATAATACATACGTGTGTGTTATATGTCTTTATCCATATATTTATATACAGTTGTGAGTATGTATATGTGTGTGTGTGTGTTAGGTATATACATAAATACTCACAATCGTATATAAATATATAGACAACAGACACACACGTATGTGTTATATATTTCTCCATGTCTGTGTGTATTATATATGTGTGTGAGTATGTATACTCACCACACACACACACACACACACACATCACACTCACACGCAATCACATGCACAAAGATTTACTTGTGTGTGTGTGTCTGTATATTTATATATGCCTATACATATAGAAACACACACCCACACACACACTCATATATATTAATCTCTATATATGTGTGTATGTGTATCCATATATTTATTTATGCATATATATAAAGACACACACACACACATGGAGATTAGCATATATGATTGTGTATGTGTGTGTGTGTCTATACGCATAGGTGTATATAAATATACAGACAAACACACACACACACGTATGCAGATTTGTGTGTGAGTATGTGTGCGACTATATATATACTAATTTCTATATGTGTATATAACACATACGTATAAATAATACATATGTGTGTGCATCTATAAATATATATAGCACATACGTGTTATATATACTAACACTCACACACACATGCTCATATATACTTATCTCTATGTGCATGTGTGTGTATACGGTTATGAGTATGTATACCCAACCCATCCATACACACATGGAGATTAGTATATATGAGTGTGTGTATACAGATACCCACACACACACAAACACACACACATAGAGATTAGTATATATGAGTGTGTGACTATGTATACCCACACCTAAATTCATAATTGTATATAAATATATTGGCATGCACTCATATATACTAATCTTTATGTGTGTTTATGTGTATGTAATCTCTATGTGTTGGGTAAACCTACTCACAACCTTATATATATATATATATATATATATATATATATGTATATAACATATATACTTATCTTTATATGTATGTTTGTGTGTGCGTGTGTGTCTTTATATATATGGATGTATATATATATCTGTGTCAGTGTGCATGTGTTAGGTATACATACTCACAATTGTATTTAAATATATAGACCACACACATGTTATGTATATCTATATATATAGGCACACACACACACACACAAATAGGGATAAGTATACATGTATATATGAGTGTGTGTGTGTGTGTGTGTGTGTGTTTGTTGCGAGCATGTATACCCAAACACACACGCACATAAACTCATATAGATACAATATTAGTATACATATATCTGTGTGTGTGTGTGTGTCTATGTGTGTGCGTGTGTGTGTGTGTTTATGTGTGTGCAAGTATATTTGTGTGTTTACACACTCATATATAGACATCTCTATATGTGTGTGTTTGCCCAACACACACATATATACCATTATACTTATCTCTATGTAGACACACACACACACACATACACATATTCGTATATGCTAATCTGTACACACACATGCATAAACACACACCCACACATACATAGAGATAACACACCCACACACACACACACACTCATATACATGTATATAACAAATACATGTATGCATGTGTGTGTTGGGTATATATACTCACAACTGTGTGAGTATGTATACCCAACACATACACATACTATATATACCTAATACACACATACACAAATACACACATAGATTAGTATATATGAGTATGTATACCCAACACACACACACACACACACAAATATACATAGAGATATGTATACGTCTATAGACACACACACATACATACACACACACACACACACATATATATACAAATGTACATATATATATATATATATATATATATATATATATATATATATATATAGATATATGCACACTCTCACATATGTCTATATAAATACAGTTGTGAGTTTGTATGCCCAACACACACACACACACACACTCATATATACTTATCTCTATGTGTGTGTGACTATGTATATACATACATATATATACATACATACATATATATATATATATATATATATACACATGTATGTGTGCGCCATAACACATATATGTGTGTTTCTATATATTTACATATGGTTGACACACTCATATATACTTATCTCTATGTTGTGTGAGTATGTGTGTGTGTGTGTGTGTATGCATATATGTAGAGACACTCACATATATATACATAAGTATATATACCCAACTCAATATATTTATATATAATTGTGAGTAGGTATACCAAATATAAACACACACACACATAAAGATTAGTATATATGAGTGTGTGTTTTTGTGTGTGTGTCTCTACTTACATGCATACAAAAACAATGTGTATATGTAACTATGCCCTGCACGCACACACACACACGGCACATGACATACAGCACACACACACACACACACACACACATTAAGATTAGTATGTATGAGTGTGTGTGTGTTTGTGTGTGTGTCTCTACTTACATGCATACAAACACAATGTGTATATGTATCTATACCCAGTGCACACAGACGCACACACATGGCATACGGCACACACACACATGGAGATTTGTATATATGATTGTGAGTATGCATATAAATATTTACACACACTCATATATACTAATCTTTATATGTGTGTATTTGTGTATGTGTGTGTATATATCTACATCCATGCAGACATATACACACACTCATATATAGATACACACGTATGTGTATATACATACATGTATAGATATAGCACATATGTGCGTGTGTTTGTTTGTGTGCGTGTGTGTCTACATATATGCATACAGACACATACACACACACACACACATGTATGTGTGTGTGATAGATCACATATGTGTTATAAACTAATCACTATGTGTGTGTATATATATATACATATATATATATATATACATATATATATATATATACATATATATATATATATATATACATATATATATATATATATATATATATATATATATATATAGACGCACACACGTATGTGTTATATACACACATTGATATATAGACATGCACACAAACACACACAAATCTCCATGTGTTTAGGTTTATGTGTGTTGGTATATTTATATATGCCTATATATATAGACACAAACATACACACACACACACACATATATACACTAATCACCATGTGTGTGTATGTGTGTGTCTATATATAAGTGTAAATTAATATACAAACACACATACACATATACACATACATGTTGATTAGTATATACGAGTGTGTGTGTCTATATATATAGGCATGTATAGATATACAGACACACACATACATGTGGATTTGCATGTGTGTATATGTGAGTGTGATGTCACACACACATATATACCACACACACACACACACATGCAGATATATATAACTGTGTTACTTTTGTGTGTCTATATATTTATATATAGTTATGAGTATGTATGTATATACCAAACATACATACATATACATACTCAAAACTATATATAAATATATAGACACACACACATCGTATGTGTTATATATATATATATATATATATATATATATATATATATATATCACCATGTGTGTGTGCATGTGTTATATATGTGTGTGAGAGTATGTATACACACGTATGTGTTATATATACACATATGGGTGTGTGTGTTTATGATTTATATATGATTGTGAGTATGTATACTCAATAGACACACACACACACACACTCATATATACGAATCTCTATGTGTGTGTATTTGTGTGAGTGTGTGCGTATGTGTCTATATATTTATATATAAAGACACACACATGTATTTATATATATACTTACAACCGTATAACTAATCTCTACACACACAAAGATATATATACATACATTTATACTAAAATATATGATTGTGTGTATATGCACACATGTAGACATATACGGTTATTAGTATGTATACCCAACACACACACACACACACACACACACTCTTATATACTAATTTTTATGTGTGTATGTTTGTATATATCTATGTATGTAGAGATTAGTATATATGAGTGTGTGAGTGTGTGTGTGTGTCTGTATGCATGTTTGTAGACACACACAGACACACAAACACATACTCTCAACCTTATATATATTTATATAGACACATACACACACATACATACACTCATATATACTAATCTCAATATGTGTGTGTTTGTGTGTGTGTGTGTTTATATATATATATATATATATATATATATATATATATATATATATATGACTGCGAGTATGTGTTTGTTTGTGTGGGTGTGTGTGTCTACATACATGCGTACAAACGTAGACACACACACACTCATATAAACGAATCTCTACACACACACAGATATATATGTATATATATATATATATATTAAAATATAATAAACACACACATAGAGTTAAGTATATGTGAGTGTATGTATGTGTGTGTGTGTGTGTGTTGGGTATATATATATATATGTGTGTGTGTGTGTGTGTGTGTGTGTGTGTGTGTGCATGTGATAATACACATGTATGTGTTATATATATGTGTGTGTGCGTGTGTATCTAGATATATATATGTACAGTGTGTGTCTATATTTTTATATATGATTGTGTGAAAGGGTGTGTGTTCATATATATGTTTGTGTCTGTGTCTATGTGTGTTGGGTATACACACACATAAATATAAGTATATATAGTGTGTGTCTTTATATATATATATATATACATATATATATATAGATAACACATACAAGTGTGTGCGTGTGTGTGTGTGTGTGTGTGTGTTGAATATACATACTCACAACCATTCACAATTGTATATAAATATATCGACACAAACACATACAAACACACACACAAACACACACACACACTCACAAAACACATATAACACTCATATATACTAATATCTATGTGTGTGTGTTTGTATGTATATGTATAAATATATAGACACACACATACAAACACACACACAAATACACACACACACACACACACATAAAACACACATAACACTCACATATATTAATGTTTTTGTGTGCGTGTTTGTGCCTGTATGTGTGTGTATCTCTATATATATGCATACAGACACACACACCCATATATACACACACAAGTATGTGTTTATACATACATGTATATATATAACACATATGTGTGTGTGCTTGTTTGTGTGTGTGTGTGTCCAAATACATGTCTATATATATGTATATATGTATATCATACACACATAGATATATATAACACATATGTGTGTGTGTCTATAAATAGAGATAAGTATATGTGACTATGTGTGTGTGTGTGTGTTTATATAAGTATATACGGCTATAAGTATGTACACACACACACACACACACATGGAATAAGTAAATATAAATGTGTATGATGTGTGTGTATACATGTATGTAAAGATACACACGTATGTATACATGAGTATGTATACCCAACTCAATATATTTATATACAATTATGAGTAGGTATACCAAACACACACACACACATATATATACCTGCGCGCGCGCGCGTGCACACGCACACACACACACACATATATATATATATACACACACACTCATATATACTAATCTCTATGTGTGTGTCTATGTGTATCAAAATATAATAATATATATAGGCACACACATAGAGATTAGTATATATGAGTCCGTGTGTGTGTGTTTCTATATATATATATGTGTGTGTATGTGTGTGTGTCTATATATTCTTATACAGTTGTGACTATATATACCCAACACACACACACACACATATATTTATACATATATATATATATACACATACAGACATACACACACTCATATTTACTAATCTTTATGTGTGTCTATGTGTGTGTTTGTGTCACAGCCGTATATAAATATATAGACACACACACGTATGTGTTGTATACATGTATATATAAACACATACACACATAGAGATATATATAAATAAATAAATAAATATATATATATATATATGGATACCTAATGCGCACAGTCACATAAAGATTAGTATATATGAGATTGTGTGTGTGTGTTGGGTATATATACTCACAAATGTATATTTATATATAGACACACATAGATATGAATATGTGTGTCTTTGTGTACCTATGTGTGTGTGTGTATGGTATGCATACTCACAACCGTATATAAATAAATTATCATATCCTTATATATGAATATAATATATATATATATATATATATATATATATATATATATAGACATACAGACACACAAATATACACAAATAGAGATTAGTATATACGAGTATGTGTGTGTTTGGTATACATACTCACACACATATATAGAATTAAAATATATGCATATATGTAGAGACACACACATACAGATTAGTATATATATATATATGTGTGTGTGTGTGTCTCTACATACATGCATACAGACATATACCCTATATACGTATCCTCATGTGTGATAACATATACGTGTGTGTGTTTGTTCGGTATACATACTCACAATTGTATATATGATTGTGAGTATATATATATATATATATATATATATATATATATAGATACACATACGTATGTCTATATATGAGAATGTATAGCCAATACATGCACACATATACTAATCTCTATGTGTGTGTGCATGTATGTATTTATATATATACACACACACTCACTAATATATACTATATGTATATATACATGTGTGTATAAATATATATCTATAACTCACAACCATATATATGGGCACACACAGACACACGCACACAAACACACACACAAATACTTACACATAGAGATTAGTATATATGATTGTGTGTGTGTGTGTATGTGTTGGGTATACATACTCATAACAATATATAAATATTTAAACACACACGTATCTGTTATAATACATACATGTGTGTTAACACATGTAGACACACACACACATACACGTGCTCATAAATATTAATCTATGTGTGTCTACATATTTATATGCATGCATACAGACAGACACACATACTCATATATATAAGTGTTGTGTGTGTTGGATATGCATACTCATAATTATATATAATTTGTGTGTGTGTGTATGTTAGGTATATATATATATATATAAGTGTTGTGTGTGTTGGATATGCATACTCAAAATTATATATAAATATATGAGTGTGTTCATGTGTGTGTGTGTGTGTGTGTATGTCTATTTATAAATATATACGGCTGTGAGTATTTATACCCTACACACACCTAGAGATTAGTATATATGAGTCACACACACACACACAAGCACACACATATAGAGATTAATATATATGAGTGTGGGTGTTTATGTGTGTGTCTCTACAACATGCATACAGACACAATGTGTATATATATATATACCCAACACACACACACACACACAAAAACGACACACACATACACACACACACATGGAGATTAGTATATACGATTATAAGTATGTATATAAACATATACACACACTCATATATATTAATCTCTATGTGTGTGTGTATTTGTGTCTGTGTGTGTCTATATATTTATATTAATAATCATATATATATATATATATATATATATATATATATATATGAGTGTGTGTGTGAGTGTTAGTATAAAAATATATATATAGACACTCTCATGTACATGTTATATATAAATATATATATTCACACACAGATACGTGTTATATATACACACACAAATCTCCATGTGTATATACACACACACAAATTTCCATGTGTGTGGGTGTGTGTTTGTATATTTATATATGCCAATATATATAGATACACAAACAAACACACGCACACACACACACACACACACACTCATACATACTAATCTCTATGTGTGTGTGTGTGTCTATATATATAAGCGTAAATTAATATACAGACACATATACATACATGTGGATTAGCTTATATGTGTGTGTGTGTGTGCGTGTCTATATATATAGGCATGTATAAATATACAGACACACACACATGTAGATTTGTGTTTGTGTGTGTGAGCGTGATGTGTGTATGTGTGGTGGGTATACATACTCACATATATATATATAACACACACACGCACACATGGAGATACATATAACATATACATGTGTATTACAGTTGTGTCTCTATATATTTATATGCAGTTTTGAGTATGTATGTATATAACCAACACACACACACACATATACATACTCACAACTATAAATAAATATATAGACACACACACGTAATACATACGTATGTATTATATATCCCCATATACGGTTGTGGGTATGTATACCTAACACACACACACACTCATCAAGTTTAGTATATATGAGTGACTTTGTGTGTGTATGTGTATGTGTTGAGTATACATACTCACAACCATACTACGTGTGTGTGTATACCTAACACACACACTCAATATATATATCTATACACACATACACACACATACTTATCTCTATATACAAATATATAGTTGTGAGTATGTATACCCAACCCAAACACAGATAACTGTATAAAAATATATAGACTATGTATACACACACGCATGGAGATAAGTAAATAAATATGGTTGTGAGTATGTTTGTGTGTGTATTATATATAGACATACATAGATGTGTATGTGTGTCTAAATATGTACGATTGGGGTATACATACTCACAACCGTATACACACAGACACACACACACACACACACGCACATATATATATATATATATATATATATATATATATTATCTTAGACACACACACACAAACTCACACATAGAAACACATATAGATATAAGTATATATGAGTGCATGTGCGTGTGTTTATATAACAAAATAAAATCATATATACACACACACACGCACTCATATATATATATAATCACACACACTCATATATACTTATCACCATGTGTGTGTTATCTATATAACACAAATAGAGATAAGTACATATGAGTGTCTGTATCTGCATATTTACATGATTGTGTGTGTGTGTGCGCGCACACACACACTCATATATACTTATCTATACTCACACGCACACTCATATATATTAATCTCTATATGTGTGTGTGTGTGTATATATATATATATATAACACCCACATATATATTTTTCTCTGTGTGTGTGTTTATGTATGTGTATATGTACATATATATGAATATTTATATCATATACATGCACACACACATACACACACACACACACTCATATATACTAATCTCTATGTATGTGTGTTTGTGTGAATATATAACTGTGTATGTATTATATATATGTATATATATATATACATGCATATAACACATATCTGTGTGTGTCAATATATTTATATAAATGCACACACACACACACTCATATATACTTATATACATATATATATATATATATATATATATATATATATATATATGTATACATTTATATAACATATGTCTGTGTGTCTATTATAAATATATACAGTTCTGAATATGTATACACAACACACACATAGAGATTAGTATTTATGAGTATGTGTGTATGTGAACACATACACACACAAACACATACATATAGAGATTAGTATATATGTGTATGCGTATTTTTGTGTGTGTCTCTATAAACAAGGATATAGACATATTGTATATATATATATATATATATATATATATATATATATATATTTACCCAACACACACACACACACATACACACAGCACACACACACACACACATGGAGATTAGTACAATTATGAGTATGTATATAAACATATAAACACACTTATATATACTAATCTCTAAGATTAGTTTATATGTATTCCCAACACACACACTCACACTCATATATACTTATCTCTATATTTTAATATATATCTGTATATATATCTATGTGTGTGTAGAGATTAGTATATATAAGTGTGTGTATGTGTGTGTCTATACGCATGTATGTAGAAACATGCACATACGGAAACACATACCCACAACATTATATATATATATATATATATATATATATATATAACACAGATACACATATACACACATGCACACATACATACACTCATATATACTAATCTCAATATGCCTATATATATACGGTTGTGAGCATGTGTTTGTATGTGTGTGTGCGTCTCTACATACATGCATACCGACACAGAGACACACACACACTCATATAACCTAATCTTTACACACACACACACACACACATATATATATATATATATATACATGTATTAAAATATAATAAACATGCACACATAGTGATATGTATATATGAGTGTGTGTGTGTATATGTGTGGGTTGGGTATATATAAATATGTGTATGTGTGATAATACACATGTATGTGTTATATACATGTGTGTGTGTGTATTGGGTATAAATACTCATAACAATATATACACACACACAATCGTATGTGTTAGTATGTATACTTACATAGATGCACACATAGAGATTAGCATATCTAAGTGTGTGTGTGTGTGTGTGTCCAGATATATATCTGTACGGTGTGTATGTGTATTTATATATATCTGTGTGTCCATATATATATAGGTACAGTATGTGTGTCTATATTTTTATATATGAGTGTGTGTGTGTATTTATATATATGTTTGTATCTATGTCTGTGTGTGTTGGGTATGCACACACAAATAGATAAGTATACATGAGTGTGTGTGTGAGGCTGTTTGTGTCTAAATTTATATATATATATATCTATATATATAAATATATATATATATATATATATATATATATATATATTTATAACACACATATGTCTGTGTGTGCATTGGGTATACATACACACAACCCTTCACAAATGTATATAAATATATAGACACACACACACAAACACACACATACACACAAAACACACGATAACACTCATATATACAAATTTTTATGTGCGTGTTTATGTTTGTGTGTGTGTGTTTGTATGTCTATATACATGCATACAGACACAAACACTCATATATAGACACTCACAGATATGTGAATATATATACATGTATAGATATAACACATATGTGTGTGTGTTTATTTATGTGTATGTGTATCTTAACATATATGCATACAAACACACACACACACACGTATGTGTTATATACTAATCTCTAAGTCTTTATATATATATATATATATATATATATATATATATATGTATATCATGCCACGCACATACATATATATAACACCTACGTGTGTGTCTATAAATAGAGATAAGTATATATATCTGTATGTGTGTATATATATATATATACATATATATATATATAATTGTGTGTATGTAAACACACACACACACATAGAGATAAGTATATATAAGTATGTGTGTGTTTGTATGCATGTATGTATAGAAACACATACATATATACATGAGTATGTATACCCAACTCAACATATTTATATTCAGTTCTCAATATGTATACCCAACACACACACACATATGTATACATGCACACACAAATACACACATATATACACACCCATAAATATATATACATATATACATATATATATATATATATATATGTATATAGTATGTATAAGTAATCTCTATATGTTTGTGTTTGTGTGTATGCATATATATAAATGCTCACACACATACTCATATATGCTTATCTCTTTGTATGTGTGTCTGTGTGTATCAAAATAAGATAATATATAAATATATATATATATATATAAGCACACCCATAAAGATTAGTATATATGAGTGTTTGTGTGTGTGTATATAACAAACACACACACACACACACATTCATATATATTTATCTTTATGTATGTGTGTTTGTGTGTATGTCTGGGTGTGTTTGTGCATTTGTTATAAACACACACACACACACACTTATATATATTAATCAAAATATACTCATACACACACACACACTCAGACACACACACACACACTCACTCATATATATTAGTCTCTTTATGTGTGTCATATACAAATATATAGATACACCTATATTACTTTTACTTATCTCTATGTTTATATACACATATAAATTAGTATATATATATACTCGCAATGGTATGTGACAGACACACACACACAAACACACACAAACACACACAAACACACAAATATATATATATATATATATATATATATATATATCAAACACACATTGTGTGTGTGTGTCTATATTTATATACGGTTGTGTGTGTGTGTACGTGTCTATATGGCAGTGTGTGTTTATTGGGTATACATACTCACAATCGTAATACACACACACACACACATACACAAACACACATGTGTTATATTTACATGTATGTTGTATAGATATACACATAAGGATAAGTGTATATGAGTTTGTGTGTGTGTTTGTTACACCTACACACACACACACACACACACACACACACACACACACACACATATATATATATATATATATATATATATATATATATATATATATATGTATATATATATATATTTATATATATATATATATGTATAAGTGTACATACACACACACACAAACACATATAAATACACATGTGTGTGTGTGCTCATATAAATTGTGTATGTATATATGGCTATGAGTATATATCTATATGTGTGTTGGGTATACATACTACATACTCACAACTATATATACAGTTTTGTTTGTGTGTGTGAGTGTGTGTGTGTGTTGGATATACATGAAACACACACACAAAGAGATAAGTATATATGAGTCTGAGTATGCACACACACTCACACACACACACACTCACACACATATCACACACACACACACACACACTATATGTGTCTATATATTTATATATGGTTGTGAATATGTAGACTTGACACACACATACACATAGATAGTATACTAATCTATTTATGTGTGTGTGTGTGTGTTGGGTATAAATTTGTATATATTCTATGTGTTTGTGTATCTATATAAACTGTATGTGTGTTATAAAACACATACGTGTGTGTGTCTATATATGTATATACCACATAAAGATTAGTATTTATGAGGGTGTGTGTGTGTACCTAACGCACCCACACGCACTCATATATACTAATTTCTATGTGTATGTGTGTGTGTGTTGGGTATACATACTCACATATGTGTGTATGAGTATGTATGTATATACCCAACCTATAAAGATTAGTATTTATACAACAGATATGCAATATAACTGTATACCCATATATACTTATAATTGGTTGTGAGTATATATATATATATGCATCTATGTGTGTGTATATATATGGGTAACGTATGTGCTATATATTAATCTCTATGTGTGTGTCTATGTGCGTTGGTTATACATGAAACATACACACATTGAGAGATAAGTATATATGAATGTGTGCATGGACACACACACATACACACATACACAACACACACACACACACACTATATGTGCCTATATATTTATATACAGTTGTGAATATGTATCCCAACACAAACACACACACACACATAGATAGTATACTAATCTCTTTATGTGTTTGTGTGTGTTGGGTATAAATTAGTATATATTCTATGTGTTTGTGTGTCTAAATATATTGTATGTGTGTCATATAACACATACATGTGTGTGTCTATATATGTATATAATACATAGAGATTACTAATTATGAGGGTGTATGTGTGTGTTCTCTATGTGTGTACCCAACACACACACACACGCTCATATATACTAATCTCCATGTGTATGTGAGTGTATGTTGGGTATACCTACTTACATATGTGTGTGTGAGTATGTAAGTATATACCTAACACATAGAGATTAGTATTTATGAGGGTGTGTGTGTGTGTGTGTACCTAACACACACACACGCACTCATATATACTAATTTGTATGTGTATGTGTGTGTGTGTTGGGTATACATACTCACATATGTGTGTATGAGTATGTATGTATATACCCAACCTATAAAGATTAGTATATATACAACAGATATGCAATACAGCTGTATACCCAAATATACTTATAAATGGTTGTGAGTATATATATATATGCATCTATGTGTGTGTATATATATGGGAAACGTATGTGCTATATATTAATCTCTATGTGTGTGTATATGTGCATTGGTTATACATGAAACATACACACATGGAGATAAGTATATATGAATGTGTGCATGCACACACACACACACACACACACACACTATATGCATCTATATATTTATATACAGTTGTGAATATGTAATCCCAACACACACACACACACATATAGATAGTATACTAATCTCTTATGTGTCTATGTGTGTTGGGTATAAATTAGTATATATTCTATGTGTTCATGTGTGTATATATACTATATGTGTGTCATATAACACATATGTGTGTGTGTGTCTATATATACTGTATGTGTGTCATATAACACATATGTGTGCGTGTGTCTACATATGTATATAACACATCGAGATTAGTATTTATGAGGGTGTGTGTTTTTGTTCTCTATGTGTGTACCCAACACATACACACATGCTCATATATACTAATCTCCATATGTGTGTAAGTGTGTGTTGGGTATACATACTCACATATGCGTGTGTGAGTATATTAGTATATACCTAACACATAGAGATTAGTATATATATAACAGACATG
>JACERR010000152.1:27500-30000 GCA_016760335.1 Gastrodia elata
CTTATAAACACATATACACACACACATGTATATACACATGCGTGTGTGTGTGCCTATAGTATCTATCTATGTGTGTGATAATCATATATACTAATATCTATATATATAGTATAAATGCCATGTGTCTATATCTATATATTTATATAACACAAACACACACATATATGAGTTTATATACCCAACTTGCGCACACTTATGTATACACACACATACACACACACTCACACAAACACATTTACAACACACCCATATATATAGACACACACACGTATGTAAAGATTAGTATATCTGAGAGTGTGTGTGTGTGTATACCCAACCCGCACACACACACATACACACATATATATATATATTTCAAGATTAGTTTATATGAGGCTATTTATACACAAAAACTCATATATACATTTTTCTCTGTGTCTGTGTGTCTATGTGTCTATATATTTATATATGATTGTGAGTATGTATACTCACACACACGTATGTGTTATATAAACAAACACATACACCTCCACACACACACACACACACATACACACACACACACATATATATATATATGTGTGTATATATATATATATATATCTGTGTGTGTGTGATATATCTATAGTATTAGGCAACTCACACACACACATATATAGAGATTTGTATACATGAGTGTGTCTATGTGTGTGATAACTATATATACTAATCTCTCTGTATATATACATATAGAGAAAGAGAGAGAGAGTATGTATATTATGTGTCTATATCTATATATTTATAGAAGACACAAACATATTTATGAGTATGTATAGCCAACACACACACGCACACACACTTGTATATGCACACACACGCATACAACACACTCATATATATAGACACACACACATGTATAATTAATATATATGAGTCTGTGTGTGTGTTGAGTTTACATATTCACAATTATATATATATATATATATATATACACACACATACATACACTCACAAGTATATGCATATAGAGATTAGTATATATAGGGTATACATACTTACAACTATATATATTTATCATATAGATATATGTATATAAGAGTGTGTATACCCAAACCCACACACACACTCATATATACACATATATAGAGATTAGTATATAAATATACACACATGGAGATATGTATATATGAGTGTGTGTGTGTGTCTGTGTGTGTACTCACAAATATATATAAATATATAGACACAGACACATGCACAAACATATATATTAATCTATATATGTGTGTGTTTGTGTGGGTGTCTATATACATATATACGATTGTGAATATGTATATCCATCTCTATGTGTGTGTGTGTCTATGAGTATATATTATATATATATGTGTGTGTGAGTGTGTGAGTGTGAGTGTGTACACTCATATATACTTATCTCCATGTAGAGACACGCACACACACACAACACACACACACACACACACACTAGTATATTCTAATCTCTTTGAGTGTGTGTGTGTGTGTTTGTGTGTGTATGTGTGTGTCTATAGTTTTGAGCATGTATATGTGTTTTGTGTGTGTGTGTGTGTGTGTGTGCGCACCGACTGTAAATAAATATATAGACATATATGAGTGGGTATGTGTGTGTGTGTGCCAACTGTATATAAATATTCAGACATAAATGGGTTTGTGTGTGTGTATGTTTGTGTGCACACACACAAATACATACATATAAAGATAAGTACATATAAGTGTGGCAGACATAGACACAGGTGTTGAGTGTGTGTGTGCTAACACATATCTATGTACTGTGATAACACATATGCGTTTGTGTGTGTGAGACACACACAAAGAGATTAGTATATAATATATACATGTTATATACTAATCTCTAGTATGTATATGTGTCACATAAACAAACTCATGTGTGTGTGTGTGATCCCTATGTGTGTCTGTTGGGTATGAGTTTGTGTGTATACTATGTGCATACTCAGAACCGTATATATAAAGACACACACACATGGCCAACACATATGTGAGTGTGTGTGTGTGTGTGTGTGTTGGGTATACATACTCATATACATACTTATCTCTATGCGCGTGTGTCTGTCTATGTTTGTTTTGAGTGTGTATACACATACTTACAACCGTATATATATATATATATATATATATATATATATATATATATATATATATATATAGACGCACACCCACACACAAACACACACACATAGAGATTAGTAAATATACTAATCTGTGTGTGTGAGTGTGTGTATGTCTATTTATATATACGATTATAAGTATTTGCATATATACTCACAACAGACATATAGAAATACTCATATATACTTATTTCTATGTGTGTGTGTGTCATCACACACACACGCAGACAAACACACACTCATTTATACTAATTTATATACATGTGTGTATGTGTGTGTGTGTGAGTATTATACAACATGTACTCATATAACCTATGTATACCCAACACACACACACACACACACACACACACACATACTCACTCACATATGTGTTGGCTATG
>JACERR010000152.1:35000-37500 GCA_016760335.1 Gastrodia elata
TGATAACACATACGTGTGTATATGTATATGTGTGTGTGTGTGTTTATTAATTTATATATGGACTCACACACACACACACAAACACACACACATAGAGATTAGTATATATGATGTGAATGTGTGTGTGTCTATTCGGTATATATACTCACAACAGAATATAAATATTTAGACACACACATATACACACATGCATATATAATACATACGTATGTATGTCTATATATGAGTATGTATACCCAACACATACGCACACACACTCATATATAAATATGTGTGTTCGTGTGTCTATATATATTAATATTTATACATATATATATATATATATATATATATATATATTAGTGTGTGCCTTCACAAATATATACATACTAACAACCGTATATAAATATATAGACACACACACGTATACATTATCTCACACACATATACACACACATATAGTGATAAGGATATTTGAGTGTGTGTGTGTGTGTATATGTGTGTGTTGGGCATACATGTTTAGAATCATATATAAATATATAGGCACACACAGGCATACACACAAACATAAATATTAGTATATATGAGTGTGTGTGTGTGTGTGTGCATATACAAACATACACAAACATACAAACACACACACATAGAGATCAGTATATATGAGTATATAATTTATATATATATATATATATATATATATATTTTATAATGTGTATATATATATATATATATAGACACACACGCACAAACTCACACACACACACACACACACGTACACACACACACACAGATATATATATATATATATATATATATATACATATATATATATGTCTGTTAGTATGCATACCCATAGAGATTTATTATACTATTGTGAGTATGTACACCCAACGCACATACACAGACATATACATATATATATATATATATATATAATATATATAAAGATTAGTATATATGAGTTTGTGTGTGTGTGTGTGTATATATGTGTGTTGGGTATATACTCACACAAGTATATATATACATGTATATTACACATATATATAGACACATGTATGTATTATGTACATAAAGAATAATATATATGTGTGTGTGTCGTTGGGTATACATACTCATAACTGTATATAAATATAGAGACACATGTAGATTAGTATATGAGTGTGCTTGTTTATATGTATATGTGTTGGGTATACATACTTAGCACGCTCACACACAAATGGAGATAAGTATATATGAGTGTGTGTCTATATGTGTGTCTATATATTTATATACAGTTGTGAGTATGCATACCCAACATACACATAAGCACACATAGAGATAAGTATATATGTGTTTGTATGTGTGTGTTGGGTATATATACTCACAACGGTATATAAATATATAGACACACATACAGACACGCACATACTCATATATGTTTATCTCCTTGTGTGACTGTGGATTGGGTATACATACTCACAATAATATATACATATATAGACACACATACAGACACACATATAGGGATTAGTATATATGAATGGTGTGTGTGTGTGTGCGTGCTATATGTTTGTGTGTATCAATATATATATAGATATATATGAGTGTGTATGTGCGTATATATGTGTGTGTGTTGGGTATACATACTCACAATGCAAATACGTATGTGTTATCATGCACACATAAATACACAAGTATGTGCTATATATGAATGTGTGTGTGTGTGTGTGTTTGGTAACACATACATGTGTGTATTTATAAATTTATATACGGTTGTGAGTTTGTATACCCAACACACACACATTGGGTATATGTGTATGTGTGTATGTGCGTGTCTATATAAATATACAGTTGTGAGTATCTATACAAATATTTTTATATGTGTGTATGTGTGTACACACACTCAAATATATGGTTGTGAGTATGCATAGCCAACACATACACACACACATCTACTAATCTCCATGTGTGTGAGTGAGTGTGTGTGTATATATACTTATCACTATGTGTGTGTTTGTATATGGGCACACATAGACACACACACACATACACATACACACACACACAAACACACACACACAAACACACACACATAGAGATTAGTATATATAAGTGTGTGTATCACACACACACACACACACTCATATACACTAATCCTTAATCTCATACTTTGTATACACATCCATATATATATATATATATATATATATATATATATATATATAAACACACACACAAACACCAACTCATATATACTAATCTCTATGTGTGTTGGGTATAATATATATATATATATATATGCACACATACATAGAGATTAGTGTATATGAGTATGTTGTGCATGTTATATAAATATAACAAACACACACACGCGCAGACACACACTCATATATATGTATATATAACGCACACACTACATACATGTATATGGACATACACACTCATATATACTAATCTCCCAACTATATATAGACATACATGCACACACACACAAACACACACACACCAGCACACACACATAGAGACACACACATACAAATAC
>JACERR010000152.1:42500-50000 GCA_016760335.1 Gastrodia elata
ACACACACTCATATATATTAATCTATATGTGTGTATTTGTGTGTGTGTGTGTGTATGTATCTACATACATGCAGATATACACACACACTCATATCTAGACACACATGTATGTGTATATACATACATGTATAGATATAGCACATATGTGCGTGTGTTTGTTTGTGTGTGTGTGTGTCTGTTTGTGTGTGTGTGTGTCTACATATATGCATACAGACACATACACATACACACACATGTATGTGTGTCTGATAGATCACATATGTGTTATATACTAATCACTATGTGTGTGTGTGTATATATATAGATTCACACACGTATGTGTTATATACACACATTGAGATGAGTAAATGAATATAGACATGCACACAAACCCACACAAATCTCCATGTGTTTATGTTTACGTGTGTTGGTATATTTATATACGCCTATATATGTAGACACAAACATACACACACACACACATATACACTAATCACCATGTGTGTGTATGTGTGTCTATATATAAGTGTAAATTAATATACAAACACACATACACATATACACATATATGTTGATTAGTATATACAAATGTGTGTGGGTCTATATATATATAGGCATGTATAAATATACAAACACACACATATATGTAGATTTACATGTGTGTATGTGTGAGTGTGATGTGTGTGTATGTGGTGGGTATACATACTCACACACACATATATAACACACACACACACACATGGAGATATATATATAACTGTGTTACTTTTGTGTGTCTATATATTTATATATGGCTGTGAGTATGTATGTATATACCTAACATACATACATATACATAGTCAAAACTATATATAAATATATAGACACACACACGTATGTGTTATATATATATATATATATATATATATATATATCACCATGTGTGTGTGCATGTGTTATATATATGTGTGTGAGTATGTATACACACGTATGTGTTATATAAACACATACGGGTGTTAGTGTGTTTATGTATTTATATATGATTGTGAGTATGTATGCTTAATAGACACACACACACACACACACACACACACACACACTCATATATATGAATCTCTATGTGTGTGTATTTGTGTGAGTGTGTGCGTATGCGTCTATATATTTATATATAAAGATACGCACATGTATGTATATATATACTTACAACTGTATAACTAATCTCTACACATACAAAGATATATATACATACATTTATACTAAAATATATGATTGTGTGTATATGCACGCATGTAGACATATATGGTTATTAGTATGTATACCCAACACACACACACACACGCACACACACTCTTATATACTAATCTTTATGTGTGTATATTTTTATATATCTATGTATGTAGAGATTAGTATATATGAGTGTGTGAGTGTGTGTGCGTGTGTCTGTATGCATGTCTATAGAGACACACACACACAAACACATACTCATAACCTTATATATATTTATATAGACACATACACTCATATATACTAATCTCAATATGTGTGTGTTTGTGTGTGTGTGTGTTTATATATATATATATATATATATATATATATATATATGACTGCGAGTATGTGTTTGTTTGTGTGGGTGTGTGTGTCTACATACATGCGTACAAACATAGACACACACACACACACTCATATAAACTAATCTCTACACACATACAGTGTGTGTGTGTTGGGTATACATACTCACAACCATTCCGAAATGTATATAAATATATAGACACACACATACACACAAACACACACACGCAAACACACACATACACACAAAACACATGATAACACTCATATATACAAATTTTTATGTGTGTGTTTATATTTGTGTGTGTGTGTGTCTGTCTATATACATGCATACATACACACACACTCATATATGGACACTCACATATATGTGAATATATTATATAACACATATGTGTGTGTGTTTATTTATATGTGTGTGTGTCTTAACATATATGCATACAAACACACACACACACACACACACACACACACACGAATGTGTTATATACTAATCTCTATGTCTCTATCTATCTATATATATATATATATATATATATATATATATATATATATATATATATATATATATATATGTATATCATGTCACACACACAAATATATATAACACCTACATGTATGTGTGTGTGTGTGTGTGTGTATATATATATATATATATATATATATATATATATACATATATATAATTGTGAGTATGTAGACACACACACACACATAGAGATAAGTATATATAAGTATATGTGTGTCTGTATGCATGTATGTATAGAAATACATATATATATATATATATGAGTATATATACCCAACTCAAAATATTTATATACGATTATGAGTAAGTATACCCAACACATACACACACACATATGTAACATGCACACACAGACACACACATATATACACACCCATAAATATATATACACACACACACACACACACATATATATATATATATATATATATAAGCACACCCATAAAGATTAATATATATGAGTATTTATGTGTGTGTCTATGTGTGTGTTTGTGTGTGTGGGTGTGGGTGTGTGAGTGTGTGTGTATCTATATATTTATATACATTTGTGAGTATGTATACCTTACACACACACACAAATGTATAAATGTAAATATATATAGACACATGCACACAAACTCATATATACTAATCTCTGTGTGTGTTTGTATATCACAACCGTATATAAATATATAGATGCACGCACATATGTGTTATATACATATATATATAGACATGCATATACACACAGATATATATATATATATATATATATATATATACATAACCACACACACACACACACACACACAATCATAATGATTAGTAAATATGAGTGTGCATGTATGTGTGTTGGGTATATATACTCACAAACATATATTTATATATAGACACACACAAATATATGTATATACGTGTGTCTGTGTGCGACTATGTGTGTGTATGTGTGTTGCGTATTTACATACTCACAATTGTATATAAATAAATAGACACATCCATATATATATATATATATACACACACACACACACATAAATACACACAAACACACACACATGGAGATTAGTATATATGAGTGTGTGTGTGCGTATGTATGTGTGTGTTGGGTGTATATACTCACACACACACACACACATACATACATATATATAATCTCTGTATAAGTATGTAAGCCCAACACACACACACTCACACATATATATAGACACACACATACACGTACACACACACATATATATATATATATAGACACATACACACACATACACACTCATATATACTAATATCTATGTGTTTGTGTTTATGTGTGTGAGTATGGAGACCCAACATTCTCATAATACATGTATATGCCATATACGCGGGTGTGTGTGTGTGTGTGTGTGTATACCTATAACACATACGTCTATGTGCGTTAGTGTGTGTATATCTATATGCATAGAGATCAGTATATATATGAGTGTGTGCATGTGTGTAGGCACACACAGACAAACACACACACACATGGAGATAACACATACGATTGTGAGTGTGAGTATGTATACATATATTTTTTTATGTGTTTGTGTGTGTGTGCGACACACATGTATGTAGACCCACACACACACACATCTATAAGGGTGTCTAAATATATCTGTGTGTGTGTGTGCGTGTTGGGTATACACTCTCAAAATAGTTTATTAACACACACGTATGTGTTATATACATGTATACATACTCACATAGTTGTGCGCGTGTGTGTGTGTTGGGTATATATATAGACACACATACATATATATAGATACACGCACATACTCATCTCTATATACATGTATAAAATACATACATGTGTGTCTCTATATAATTATATACGGTATGTGTGTGTTTGTGTGTGTGTATTGCATATACATACTCATATAACAATTTGTATATATATATATATATATATAAGCACACATATCAAGTTGTGAGTATGTATACCCAACACACACACACACACACTCATAAAGATTAGTATATATCAATGTGTGTATGTGTTGGGTATACATACTCATAACTATACTACGAGTGTGTGTATACCCAACACACACACATACTCTATATATATACATACACACATATTTATCTCTATATATAAATATACAGTTGTGAGTATGTATACCCAACACACACATACAACTATATATAAATATATAGACTATACACACACAAATACATAATAAGACAAGTATATATATACGGTTGTGAGTATAATTATGTGTGTGTTTCTAAATATATATAGTTGGGGTATACGTACTCACAACCATATATACACACACCCATAGATATATAAATATATATATATATATATATATATATATATATTATCTTAGACACACAGACACACCCACACATACACATAGACACATACACACATACACACACACACACACACACAAACAAATACTCATAGAGATAAGTATATATGAGTGTTTGTGTTTATGTATGCATATATAACAAAATAAAGTATTATGCACACAGACACCCATGCACTCATATATATATATACAAATACACATACTCATATATACTTATCTCTATGTGTGGGTGTTATTCATATAACACATATGGAGATAAGTATATATAAGTATATGTGTCTATAAATTTATATGAGTGTGTGTGTGTGTGTGTGTGCACACACACACACACATATATACTTATCTCTATGTGTATGTGTTAGTGTGTGTGTGTGTGTGTGCATGTATATAAATATTTAGATCATATACATGTACACACACACACAGATATATATATATATATATATATACTAAATTTTATGTGTGTGTGTGTTTATGTATATATGTGTGTGTATGTGTTATATACTTGTATATATATATATATATATATATAACACATACGTATGTGTGTCTACATATTTATATAGACACACACAGACATAGAGATAAGTAAATATAAGTGTGTGTGTGTGTGTATATATATATATATATATATACATATATATATATATATATATATATATATATATATATATTTATGTGTCTGTGTGTGTGTGTGTGTGTGTGTGTGTGTAACACATAGACACACATATATATATACACACACACACACATATTTATACATGCACACATACATATACACTTATATACACATGCACACACACACACACACTCATATATACTAATATTTATGTGTATGTGTTTGTGTGTTTAGATATGTGTGTATGTGTTAGATATATATATATATATATACATATATATATATGTGTATATAACATATACATGTGTGTGTCTATATCTATATAAATACACACATGCACACACATAGAGATTAGTATATATATATATATATATATATATATATATATATGATTGTGTAATACACACACACACACATATATATATGGATGTGTAACGCACACAACACACCCAAATATATTCATATACATCATATGTGTGACAGAACACACATATAGAGATTAGTATATATATATATATATATATATATATGCACGCACACATAAACACGTATAAAAAGTGTTTGTGTTGGGTATACACACTCATATATACTAATCTCCATGTGTGTGCAAAAGATTAGTGTGTTTGTGTTGGGTATACGCACACACGTATACTAATGTATATATATGCCTATCTCTATGTGTGTGTATTTGTGTGTATTGGGCATGTACTCACATGTATATATATGTATATCTATATGTCTATTTGTCTATATATATCTATATATGTAACACACAATAGAAATTAGTATATATATTGTATATCCAATATGTTTGTAAATTAAATAAGAGTGTGAGTATCTACATATACTCAAATTGTATGCATATGATTACATAACATATATATACTAACTTCTATGTGTGTGCGTCTAGATAAGTCTGTATACCTAGTATAATACTTATAGAGATTAGTAAATATGGGTTATATATTCATATACATTATATGTGTGACACAACACACCCATAGAAATTAGTATATATATTGTATAACCAACACACACACACACACATAAATACTAATCACTATATGTGTGTGTCTAGATAAGTAAATACACCCATGTATAAAACACAGAGATTAGTATACTTATTATTTACCCAACTCACAAACACTTATATATACTAATCTCTATATATATGTGTGTGTGTGTGTTGGGCATATAATATATATACTATTCTCTATATGTACTATGAGTATGGATACCCAACACACAACACACATAAAGATAAGTATATATATATATATATATATATATATTAGTATACGAGTGTATGTATACCAACACACACACACACTAATCTCTCACACACACATCGTGATTAGTATATATGAGTGTGTATACCTGACACACACACATTTTATGCATGTTTGTGTGTGTGTGCGTATATATATTACATTTTATACATATTTATGTTGGGTATACATACACACACACAAACATATATTTTATACATATTTATGTTATATATATATATATATGAGTGTGTGTGTGTGTATCTATAATATGTATGTATGTGTGTGTCTATAATATATATATATATATATATATATATATATACATGTATATAATACACACACACCACATATAGAGATTAGTATATATGTGTGTGCATGTATTTAAATATAACACATATGTGTGCGTATTTATATTTCTATACGGATGTGATATAAATATAGACACACACACACACATATATATATGATGTTGGGTATACATACTCACTATCATATACAAATACATAGACACACATAAGGGTAACTATATGTATAAATTAATCTCTATATTTGTGTGTGTGTGTTGGGTATACATACATGGAAATAAGTCGATATGTGTGTGTGTGTTGGATATACATTCTTGGAACAAGTAATATATGTGTGTGTGTTGGGTATACATACAACCATATATAAATATATAGACACATACACATATATGTTATCACACACACACAGATATGTGTGCGTGTATGTGTGTGTATCTATATATATATATAAATATATATATATATATATATATATATATATATATATATATATGTATATATATATATATAGGCACACATAGACACTCACACACACATCTCTATATATATGGTTGTGGATATATGTATATATATATATATATATATATATATATATAAACACATACACATAGATTTTAGTATATATGAGTGTACTTGTGTGTGTCTATATATATATTTGGCATGTATATAACATATATATGTGTGTGTGTTGGATATACACACACAAAGATACACACATAGAGATTATCATAAATGAGTGCGCACGGGTGTGTGTGTCAACTATATATATATATATATATATATGTATATAACACATACATGTATATTATATACATATATATATATATATATGGACACACACATAGACACACACACATATATACACATACACACACACTCATATATACTAATCTCAATGTGTGTGTGTATACCTAATGAACCCACACACATGTATGTG
>JACERR010000152.1:55000-60000 GCA_016760335.1 Gastrodia elata
CATATATAAAGATTTGTAAATATATATACACACATATGTGTTATCACACACAAATAGATAGATATATATATATATATATATATGAATATGTATATAAAATTCTATATATACATATTTTCAATAAACACATGTTTGTGTGTCTATATATATATATGCAGTTGTTAGTATATATATATACATATTTACAACCGTATATAAATATATAGACATACACGTATGTGTTCACACACACATAGAAATTAGTATATGAGTGTGTGTATGTGTATGTATGTGTATGTGTGTGTTGGGTATATATACATATATTTCTATATGTGCGTAATAACACATATGTGTGTGTGTGTAATCTCTATGTGTGTGTTTGTGCTCGTGTGTGTGTGTTAGCTAAATATACTCACAATCATGTATAAATATATAGAGATTAGTATATGTGTGTGTGTGTTTACAGACATATACTTGTCCCTATGTGTGTTTGTGTGTGTTTGTGTGTGTGTGTGTTAGGTATATATACTCATATATAGTAATCTATGTGTGTGTGTGTGTGTGTGTATTGGGTATACATACTCATATATAATAATCTATGTGTGTGTGTGTTTATATATTTTTGTATATATGTCTATATATTTATATACGGTTGTGAGTATATATATTAGTCTTACATATACATTATCATATATACACATACTCACACACACACAAACACACACACAAACACACAAACATACACACACACACACACATAAACAAATACACACACATAAAGATTAGCATATATGAGTGTGTATGTGATTCATATATACTTATCTTTATGTGTGTGTATTTGTTTGTGTTTTAATATATAGTAGAGTTTCTGTGTATATGTCTATACATTTATATACTTATCTTCATGAGTGTGTGTGTGGCTCGTATATACTTATCTCCATGTGTGTGACTCATATATACTTATCTCCATGTTAGTTAGTTTATATGACTATGTAATCTCTATGTGTGTCACACACATACACACACAAAATTATTCGTATATTTATATTTGGTGTGTGTGTGTGTGTTTGTGTTTATATTATTTATATATGATTATGAGTTTGGATACCCAACACACACACACACAGACACACATACTCACTTATACTAATCTCTATGTGTCTGTGTGTGTGTGTGTGTTTATATTTATATATGGTTGTGAGTATGTATATCCAACACACACAATCACACAAACACACAAGTATATATACACGATTGTGAGTATGTATACTCAACACATACACATACACACTCATATATACTAATCTCTATGTATGTGTTTGTATACATGTGTATGTCTGTGTGTATACATGTCTATAATACACATATGTATGTGTGTGTCTCTATATATAGACACTTGTATGTGATATATACCTGTATAAATAAAGACACATAGAGATTTGTATATATATTTGTGTGTGTGTGTGTTTATATGTATATAAGATAATATATATATATATATATGTGTGTGTGTGTGTGTGTTTGTGTTGGGTATACATACTCACACACTCATATACTAATATATACAGTTGTGAGTATGTATACCCAACACATATACACCCACAAAAAGATTGGTATATATTAGTGTGTGTGTGTATGTTGGGTATATATACTCACAACCATAAATAAATATAAACACACACACACACACACACACTCACATATAGTGAACTTTATGTGTATGTTTTTGTGTCTATATATATGTATTATTACATAGAGATCAGTATATATGAGTTTTATGCATGTATGTGCCTATATGTATGAGTATGTTTACATGAGTTTGTGTGAGTATATATACTAATCTCTATGGTGTGTCTGTGTGTGCCTATATATATATATATATATATATATTTATATATATATATACATCATAGAGAAAAGTACAAGTTCACATATATATAGACACATGCACTCACACAAATACACACACACACACACACACACACACACTCATATATACTAATTTTTATGTGTGTGTGCACGTATGTGTCTATATATTTATATATGGTTGTGAGTATTGATACCCAACACACAGACTCATATATACAAATATCTATGTATGTGTGTGTGTGTATAAGATTGTGAGTATGTATAGCCAATACATCTATACACATATAGAGATTAGTACATATGAGTATGTGCATATAAACACACACACACACACAAATACACACACATAGAGATAAGTATATAATATATATATATATATATATGTATATTTATATGACTGTGTATACCCAACACACACACACACATATATTATATAAGGTTATGAGTATGTATACCCAATACACATACACATACATAGACACACACACAAATATACACACATAGAGATAATTATATATAAGTGTGTATGTGTGTATGTTGGGTATATGTATATATATAAATATATAGACACACACACACAAAAACATACACCATAGAGATTAGTATATATGAGTGTGCGAGTATGTATACCCACACTTAAACACATAACCGTATATGGGCAAACACTGATATATACTAATCTCCATGTGTGTGTATTTGTGTGTGTGCCTATATATATTTATATATATAGACACAAACCTAACACACACACTTATATATACTTATCTCTATGTATGTGTATTTGTGTGTATGTGTATGTATATTTGTGTGTGTAATCTCTATGTATTAGGCATGTATACTCACAATAGTATTTATTTATATCTACAGGTCTGTGTGGGTGTGTGTCTATATATATATGATTGGATATATATATATATATATATATATATATATATATATATATGATTGTATATATATATATATATATATTTGTGTGACTGTGTGTGTGCTAGGTATATAAACTCACAACCATATATAAATATACAGATACACACATATATGTGTTATATACATGTATATATACAGATACACACACACACACACTTATATATATGGATGTGTGTGTGTGTGTGTGTATATGTGAGTATGTATACCCAACATACATGTCTATATTTTTATATATATTTATATACATTTGTGTGTGTATACCCAACACATAGAAACTCATACATACAAAATACCCAACACACACACATAGTCATATAGGAGTCAAAGTGTGTATACCCAATACACACACACATACGTGTGTGTGTGCATGTGTGTGTGTCTGTATATGTATATAATGCATACGTGTGTTTTATACCAATATATATGAGTGTGTATGTGGTTGTACATATATATACTTATCTTTATGTGTATGTGTGTGTATATCTATGAGTGTGTGTGTGTGTGTTGGGTATATATACTCTATGTTTGTGTGTTGGGTATGCATATTCACACAACTATGAGCATGTATATCCAACACAAATAAACATATGCATGTGTTATATACAAGTATATGAGCGTGTGTGTTTGTCTGTATGTGTGTGTATAGAGATTAGTATATATGAATATGTGTGTGTGTGTGTGTATGTCTACTTAGAGATAAGTATAATGATATATGTGTATGTTTGGTAAACACACACATATAGAGACATCTATATATGAGTGTGTGCACACATAGACATACTCACACACACACAAATAAACACACACACACACACACACACATATATACTAGGGATCAGTATAAGTATATCTCTATGTGTGTGTATGTGTGTGTGTTTGTGTGTCTATACATGCATATAGACGTTAGTATATATACTAATCTCTGTGTGTGTGTGTGTGTGTTGGGTATACACACTTTCAATCATATATGAGTGTGTGTGTGTGTGTGTGTGTTGGCTATACACACTTTCAATCATATATGAGTGTGTGTATGTATATATAAATATATAAACATGTGTATTGGGTATACATACTCATGATATATACACACACACATCCATATATATAAGTGTGTGTGTGTGCGACTATGTACATAACACATTTGTGTGTGGGTCTATATATTTGTATATGATTGTGAGTATGTATACCCAGCACACACACACACTCACACAAATATAAATATATATATACCTTCATATATATATATAGACACACACACATACACAAACACACACATAGAGATAAGTATATATATATATATATATATATATATATATATATATATATATATACATATATATATATTGTTGTGAGTATATATACCCAATACATAGAGATTACACAGACATAAATAAAAATACACACACACACACACAAATACACACACATGGAGATAAGCTTATATGAGTGTGTGTGTGTGTGTGTTGGGTTTATATTTATATATAAATATATATATATATATATATATATATATATATATAGGCACACACACACAAACACTCACACATGGAGATTAGTATATATCAATGTTTGTCTACATACGATTGTGTGTTTAGGTGTGGGTATACATACTTACACACTCATATATACTAATCTCTATGATATGTGTTTGTGTGTGTGTGTGTGTGTGTCAATATATTTATATACATATAGACACATACCCAACATACACACACACACACTCATATATACTTATTTTCATGTGTGCGTGTTTGTGTGTATGTGTGTGCGTGTGTGTATATTGGGTATACATACTCACAATCTTATATAACACATGTGTGTATGTGCGTGTGTTCGGTATACACTCATATAAATATATATATATATATTATTTACTTATCTCTGTATGTGTATATTTATAAGTGTGCGTGTCTATACACATACACACAAACGAACTAATCTTCATATGTGTATGGATGTGTTAGGTATACATACTCATAATCTTATACACACACACACATACATAGATATTTGTATATATGAGTGTGTGTGTTACTTATCAATACTCGCAACCGTATATAAATATGTAGACACATACGTGCACACACATATAGAGACTAGTTTATATAAGCGTGTGTGAGTGTGTATGTGTTGTGTGAGTGTATGTGTCTATATATGTGAACTTATATTTTCTCTATGATGTGTATATATATATATATATATATATATATATATATATTTAAGAA
>JACERR010000152.1:67500-72500 GCA_016760335.1 Gastrodia elata
ACACACACATAGAGATTAATATATATAAGTGTGTGTATATTTGTGTATCTCTATGTATTTGTGTTTGTGTGTATGTATATGTATACCCAACACACTCACACATAGAGACACACATGTACTCACACACACACACACACACACACACACACACACACACACACACATGTTTGTGTTATATACCATATATATATATATAGACACACACACTCGCACACACAACCATATATATATATAGACACACACACGTTTATGTGTGTGTGTGTCTATATATACATATATATATATATATATATATATATATATATATATATATCACATACGTATGTGTCTATGTATATTTTTATTTGGTATGCACAAAAAAATATAAACACACAAACTCATATACACTTATCTCTAAGTGTGTGTGTTTGTGTGCATCCATATATATATATGTGTGTACCCAACATGCATACAAACACACACAAATACTTACACATAGAGATAAGCATATATATATATATATATATATAAGTGTGTGTGTGTGTGTATGTGTATGTGTGTGTGTGTATATATTTATATATAGCTATGAGTATGTATACCTAATACAACACATACATACATGAGTGTGTATAGATACATACAATCACACACACACACACACACACTCATATATATGTGTGTGTGCAAATATACTTATTTCTATGTGTGTTGGGTTTGTGTGTCTGTATGTGTTGGGTATATACACTCTCATATACATAGTTTATGTGTGCGTTGAGTGTGTGTGTGTGTGTGTGTGAGTGTCTACATACATGCATACAGACACAAACACTCATGTGTGTGTGTGTGTGTTGGGTATACATACTCATACGTGTGTGGGTTGTGTGTGTGTGTGTGTTTGTGTTGGGTATGTGTGTGTGTGTCTCCGTCTATATATATATATATATATATATATATATATATTATATATGAGTACACACACATATATGGATGTATGTGTCTGTCTGTGTGTGTATGTCAATATATTAGGTATATGTACTCACAACTGTATACATTTATATACAATTGTGAGTATGTAAGCCCAATAGTTGTGAGTATGTATAAGTGTGCATGTTTATGTGTTTGTGTGTGTGTGTGTGTGTAGGTGTGTTGGGTGTACATACTCATACGTGCATGAGTTATGTGTGTGTGTGTATGTGTTTGTGTTGGGTATATGTGTGTTTGTGTGTGTGTCTATATATATATATGAGTATACACACATATATGGAGGTGTGTGTGTGTCTGTGTGTGTGACTATATATTGGGTATATATACTCACAACCGTATATATGTATATACGATTATGAGTATGTATACCCAATAGTTGTGAGTATATATGAGTGTGTGTGTTTGTGTGTTTGTGTCTGTGTGTGTGTGTGGGTGTGTTGGGTATACATACTCATATGTGTGTGGGTTATGTGTGTGTGTGTTTGTATTGGGTATGTGAGTGTGTGTGCGTGTGCATCTATATATATATGAGTACACACACATATATGGATGTGTATGTGTGTGTCTATATATTGGGTATATATACTCACAACCAAATACATGTATATACAATTGTGAGTGTATACCCAACAGTTGTGAGTATGTATGAGTGTGTGTGTGTGTGTGTATGTGTGTGTGTGTGTGTTTGTGTCTATGTGTGTGTGTGTGTGGGTGTGTTGTGTATACATACTCACAATTATATATATATATATATATATATATATATATATATATATGTAGGCATACACTAACACACACACACAAACACACTCATATATACTTGTCTCTATGTGTGTGCGTTACGTGTTTATGTATGTGTGTATGTGTTTATATATGAGTGTGGGTATATCCAACACACACACAAACACACACACATATGTATTAGTGTACAGTATATATATATATATATATATATATATATATATATATAGTTAGATACAGTTGTGAGTATGTAAATAGGCACACACACACATACACACACAAACACAACACACATACAAATATACACATATACAGATTAGTATGTATGAGTGTGTGTTGGGAATGTATATGCTCACTCGCACACACAAACACATACGGTTGAGGGTATATATACTCCACACACACACACACACATAAACACACACCCATGGAGATAAGCATATATGAGTATTTGTGTGTGTGTGTGTGTGTGTCTATGTGTATATATAAATATATATATATATATAAATATATATATATATATATATATATATATATATATGTATATGTATATATATTTATATACTGTTGTGAGTACGTATACCAAACACACACAATAGACATAGAGATGTGTGCGTGTGTGTCTGTGTTGAGTATATATACTCACACATATATTGACACACATGCATAGTTGCGTGTGTATGTGTGCTAGGTATACATACATACATATATATATATATATATGTATATACATATCTATGTATGTGTGATAACTTTTACATGTGTATTGATATATTTATATATGGTTGCGAGAATGTATACTCACAGACACACACACATACACACTCATATATACTATTCTCGACACTCACATAGAGATTAGTATATTTGTATACACAACACCCACACACTCACATAAATATTGGTATACACACACACACAAATACACACGAACACACACAAACACATATACATAAAAATTAGTATATAACACACACATGCTCATATATACTAATCTTTATGTATATAAGAGAGAGAGAGAGAGTGTGTGTGTGTGTGTGTGAGAGAGTATGTATACCCAACACACATACAAATACATACATATAGAGATTAGTATGTATGAGTGTGTGTGTGTGTGTGTGTTTGTGTGTGTGTGTCTATATGAACATGAATACCCAACACACACACACACACACACACACACACACACAAACACACACTTATAGAGATTATATATATATATATACATACACACACACACACCCCAACACACACACATACACACACATCTCTATTTGTTGTTTATGTGTGTCTATATATTTATATTTGGTTGTGAGTGATTAGTACATATGAGAATATGTGTGCATGTTTATATACATACTCACATATCTATTTGTGTATGTGTATGTATGTCTATATATATACTATTGTGATTAGTGTACATATATATATATATATATATATATATAGACACACACATAAAGATTAGTATATATGAGTGTGTGTGTGTGTTTGTGTGTGTGTGACACACACACACAACTATGTATAAATATATATCTATGTGTGTGTGTGAGTTTGTATATTGTGAGTATGTATACCCAATACACATTAATATATATGAATGTGTGTGTGTGGCAACACACACAGACATATGTGTTATCACACACTCAGATATATATATATATATATATATATATACATATAATTATATAACATATACGTGTGTATGTTACCGTATATTAATATACCCAATGCATACACAAATACACATATAGAGATTATTATATATAAGAGTGTGTGTGTGTGTGTGTGTGAATATGTATACCCAATACACACACACACAGTATTTATATATAGTTATGAGTATGTATACCCAACACATACACACACACATAATATTTATTTATGGTTGTGACTATGTAGACCAAACACACACACACACACAAACACACCAACACACACACACACACACACAACTATATAAAATCCATATATATATATATATGGATGTGTGTGTATATTGTGCTGGATATACATATGTGTGTGTGATAACATAGACATGTGTATGTGTGTACACACGAACACACACATACACACACACATCTCACAACTGTATAAAAATTAATATAGCTGTGTGTGTGATAACATATACGTGTGTGTCTATATATTATATATAATTTTGAGTATGTATACCCAACACACACACATCACACCCACCAAGAGATTAATATATATATAAGTGTGTGTGTGTGTGTGTGCGCACACACAACCATCTAAAAATATATACGTTTGTGTGTGATAACACATACGTGTGTGTGTCGATAAATATATATATATATATATATATATATATATATATATATGTGTGTGTGTGTGTGTGTGTCTATGTATATACCCATACATAGATACACACATAAAGATTAATATTTATATATTGTGAGTATATATACCTAGCAATAAAAGACACAAATATATTATTTGAGATACATCCATATATATATGGTTGTGAGTATGTATACCTGACACACACATACACCTATAATAATACACACACTTAGAGATTAGTATAAGTATACATACATATAAAAGTGTGTGTGAGTTATATATGCCTCTATGTGTGTGTGTGTGCGTATTCATATACGCACACTCTCAAATATACTAATCTCGTGTATATGAGTGTGTGTGATAAGACATATGTATGTGTCTATATATGAGTGTCTATGTGTGCATGTGTCTGTTTGTGAGTTTGTGCAGTGTGTCATACAAACACACACAATCACACACATACAAACACACACACATACACTCATATATATTAATCTCTCTATGTGTGTGTGTGTATCTTTATGTGAGTCTATATATAAATACATACATAAATATGGATGTGTATATACATTCATATACTAATCTCTATATGTGTGTGTTTATGTGTGTGTGTATATGTCTATATATATACTGTATATAAATATATACTTACAACCATAAATAAATATATATAGACACACACACCACACATATATACAAACACACACTCATATATACTTATATATATATGAGTGTGTGTGTGCTTGTGTGTGTGTATGTATACCCAATACACGCACACACACAAACAAACACACAAACATAGAGATTAGTATATATGAGTGTGCGTGTGTGTGTGTTAGGTATACAAATACACACACACACATAAACACACACACTCTTATATTGGGTATATACACACATGCGCACACACACTCATATACACTAAGCCTTATGTGCGTGTTTGTGTGTGAGTGTCTCTGTATATATATACCCAACACGCACCCACACGCGAA
>JACERR010000152.1:77500-78900 GCA_016760335.1 Gastrodia elata
CATTTTTATTAATCTCTATGTGTGTGTGTGAGTATTTATACCCAACACACACACACACATATAAATTAGTATATATGAGTGTGTGCGTGATTGTATGTGTTGGGTATACATACTCTTACACACATATATGTTATCACATACGCACACACACACATATGTGTTATCACATAAACACACACATATAAATTAGTATTTGTGTGTTTGTGTGTGTATGTATCTTTATATGATTGTGAGAATGCATACTCAACACACACACACATATGAATATAAGTATATATGAGTGTCTTTATGTGTGTGTATATATTTAAATAGTCACTTCACATGCAATACATACATGTATAAAACATATATGTGCACATACACAGATATATGTAACACATACGTGGGTATACATATGGTTGTGAGTATATATACCCAACACACACACACACACACACACTCATATAAACAAATCCCTATGTGTGTATGTATATATTGTTATGCACATATATACTTGCACACACACACGCATAGAGATTAGTATATATGAGTGCATGCGTTTTTGTGTGTGTGTGTGTGTGTGTGTGTTTATATATTTAGATATATATAAGTATACCCACAGACACGCATATATGTACACAGTCGTATATATATATATATATATATATATATATATATATATATATATATATACATACTCATAACAAATACACACACACATAGATATATGAGTGTGTGTATTTGTATGCATATATATATATATATATATATATATATACATACATACATATATAAATATACCCACACACACAAACACAAATACATAAACACACATAGAGATTAGTATATATGAGTGAGTTTGTGTATGTATGTGTGTGTTGGGTATACATACTCACAACCGTATATAAATTTTTATACTCATAATCATATATATATATAAAGACACACACGCCCACACACACACACACACACACTCATATATACTAATCTGTATTTGTATGTGTTTATGTGTGTGTTGGATATACAAATATATATATAAACACACACACACACACATTGAGATAAGTATATATAAGTATGTGTGTGTGTGTGTGCATGTATATAAATATATAACACATACGTATGTGTGTTTATATATTTATATACGGTTGTGAGTATATTTACCCCACACTCACAAATACATACACACACTCATATATACTAATCTCATTGTGTCTATATATTTATATATGGTTTTGATTATGTATACCCAACACACACACACACAAACACACACACATAAAGATTAGTGTATAAGAGTGTGTATGTGTGTGTGTGTTGGATCTCTATATGTGTGTATGTGTATGTGTATGTGTGTTGGGTATACATACTCACAACCGTATAATGTATATATATATATATAATATATAAACACCACACAC
>JACERR010000153.1:2500-5000 GCA_016760335.1 Gastrodia elata
TTATGTTTGTGTGATAACACATACGTGCGCGTGCGTGTGTGAGTTGGGTATTTGTGTGTGATATGATAACATATATGTGTGTGTGTATGTATTAGGTATACATGCTCACACTCATATATGTGTGTTGTGTGTGTGTGTGTGACACAACACACGCACATACAAAAATATTGGTATATATTAATATATGGTCTATACACACACACACACACACTCACACGCACACACACATGGAGATAAGTATATGAGTTGTGTGTGTGTGTGTGTGTGTGTGTGTGTGTGTGTGTATTTTGGGTATACTTATACATATCTCTATATATGTGTGTGTGTGTGTCTATAAGTATATATACATACACACTCACAGACAACCTAATATAATTAAAATCATACTTATCTCTATATGTGTACATATATATATACACACCCACATACACACAAATATACACACATAGAGATAAGTATATATGAGTATTAGAGATTAGTATATATGTATCTATATATATTTATATATGACTATGAGTATGTATAAATATATATAGATACATATATACTAATCAGTGTGTGTATGTATTTCTGTGTTTATGTGTGTATTGGGTATACATGAGTGTGTTTGCATGTATGCTTGTGTGCATATGTGTGTGATAGGTATACACATATAATAGATACTCACACATGTGTGTGTGTGTTTATCACACATACATAATTATAAACAATTACACACACCCATAGTGTATATGTTTGTGTGTATGTGCATTTGAATATATGAGTGTGTGTATTTGTGTGTTGGGTATACGAGTGTGTATATATATATATATATATACATATATATATATATATGGATCACACACCCACAAACACATACATATAGAAATTAGTATATATGAGAGTGTGTGTGTGTGTGTGTGTGTGTGTGTGTGATATAGACACCCACAGATATAGAGATAAGTATACATGTATATAACACAGATATATGTGTGTCACTCACACACACACACACATAGAGATAAATATATAGGAGTGTGTGTGTGTGTGTGTGTGACATACATGTGTGTGTGATAACACATATGCATGCACACACACTCACATTTACATATATACACACAACACACACACACACACACTCAAATATACTTATCTCTATCTGTGTGTGTGTATATGTGTATGTGACAACACATACATGTGTGTATCAATATATTTATATACAGTTGGGAGTATGTATAGATTTATTTATGCGCAAACTAATATATATATATATATATATATATATATATATATATATATATTAAATATATAGACACACACACACATATAAATGAGTGTGTGTGTGTGTGTTGGGTATACATACTCATTTATAGACACACACATATATGTATTATAGATATGTGTGTGTATATATGTGTGTGTTTATATATTTATAATTGGTTGTGAGTATGTATACACATATGCACAAAAGTGTTATATACATGTATACACACACACATATACACATGTATATATACAAATGCACACATAGAGTTAGTATAAATGAGTGTGTATGTGTGTGTGTGTTGGGTATACATAATTACAACCGTATATATATATACTTGTGTGCGTGTGTGTGTGTACTGGGTATACATACTCACAACCATATATAAATATAGACATACATACAAAGAGATTAGTATATATGAGTGTGTATGATATGTGTATTTGTGTGAGTTAGATATACAAACTCACAACTGTATATAAATTATATAGACACACACGCATATACACACACACACACAGACCATATATAAATATACTAATCTGTATGTGTGTGTGTGTGACACACATAGAGATTACACACTCATATATACTAATCTATTAATTATATAGACACGCACACACACACACACATGGAGATAAGTATATATTAGTCACACACACAAACACACACTCATATATACTAATCCTTATGTGTGTGTATTTATTTGTGTGTGTGTGTGTGTGTGTATGAAAATATATATATTTACCCAGCACACGCAAACACATACTCACAACTATCTATAAATATATAGACACAAACATAAAAATTTGTATATAGACATACACACATACACATAAATTAGTATACATGAGTATGTATACCCAACACACACACATACACACATAAACACACACACAAAACACACATAGAGATAAATATATGCATATAGACACACACATAGACACACACACACACTCATATATACTAAGCCTTATATATATATATATATATATATATATATATATATATATATACTCACACACACACACACATACATGTGTGTGTATATATATATATATATATATGATTGTGAGTATATATATATAATATATACAATTATGAGTATGTATACCCAACACTCACACACACACACACATAGAGGTAAGTATATATGAGTGTGTGTGTGTATACTTATATATATAAATACACACATATACACATTTATATGAGTGTGTGTGTGTTTTGTGTGTGTGTGTGTCTCAACACACACACACA
>JACERR010000153.1:15000-22500 GCA_016760335.1 Gastrodia elata
TATGAGTATATATACATATATATATATATATATATATATATCTTTGTGTGTGTGTTTGTATTAAGTGTGATATATAAGAGTGTGTGCATACTCACAATCGTTGTGTGTGTGTGTGCGTGCGTGTGTTGGGTTTACATACTCACACGCACACACAATGCACACACACCCTCATATATATTAATCTGTTTATGTGAGTATATATAGATGCATACACACACTATGTACAGACACACTCACAAACACACTCCCAATGTTTATATGAGCATGTGTATGTCTTACTTATCTCTATGTGTGTGTTTATGTGTGTATGGACGCATGTGTGTATGTGTGTGTGTGTCTAAACTAATCTTTGTATCTATATATATACTTATCTCTATGTATGCACCCTCATATATATACTAATTTATATGTGTGTGTATGTATATATATTTATATATGAATACACACTTACATATATAGACACACACTCATAACACCCAAATACACATATGTTATCATACACACATAGTCATGTGTGTGTGTGTGTGGGGGTGTTTTTGTGGGTATACATAGTATATAAGCAACATAAGTTATGATAACACATACGTGTGTGGTATATATACATACTCATAACTCATACATACAATCGTTTATATGTATATATATATATATATATGAGTATGTATGCATGTGTTTGTGTGTGTGTGCACACACATAGAAATAAGTATATATGCCCAGATATTAACATATATACGGTTGTGTGTGTTTGTCTGTCTATCTATATATTTTAATACATATTGTGTGTGTGTGTTATCACGACCATATATATGAGTATGTGTGCTTTGTGCGTGTGTGACGTATACATAAACACAAATGTGTGTGTGTGTGTGCACACTCATATATGTATGTTGTGTGTGTGTGTCTGACACAACACACATAACACATACACACATACACAAATATTAGTATATATTTATATGCGGTCTATACACACACACACATAGAGATAAGTATATATGAGTGTGTGTGTATGTGTGTGTGTGTTTTGGGTATACTTATACTTATCTCTATATATGTGTGTACATACACACACACACAACACCCCAATATATCTAAAATTATTCTTGTCTCTATGTGTGCATATATATCTACACACACCCACACACATACAAATATACACACATATATAGAGATAAGTATATATTAGTGTTAGAGATTAGTATATATGTATCTACATATATTTATACATGGTTGTGAGTATAAAAAAATTTATAGAAATATATATACGAATCTCTATGTGGGTGTATTTGTGTGTGTGTGTGTGTTGGGTATACATGAGTGTGTGTGTCTGTATGCATGTTTGTTTATATATGTGTGTGATGGGTATACACACACAATACATACACACACTTGTGTGTGTGTGTATAAGCCATACACACTTATGCTTATCTCTATGTGTGTGTGTTTGTCACACACACACATATATTTATATATGATTACACATACTTATATATACAAATCTCTTTATGTATGTATTTTTTGTATATATGTGTGTTTGTATATATGAGTGTGTGTGTTTGTGTGTTGGGTATATGAGTGTGAGTATATATATGGATCACACACACACAAATATGCACACATACGTATTAGTATATATGACTGTGTGTGTCTGATATAGGCACACACAGATATAGAGATAAGTATACATATATATAACACACACACATGTGTGTCACACGCACACATATATATGAGTGTGTGTGTGTCTGTGTGTCACACGTGTGTGTGAGGTATACATGTATACTTATCTCTGTGTCTGTGTGTGTCTATATCACACACACATACACACACACACACAGTTATATATACTAATCTCTATATGTGTGTGTGTGTGTTATATCTATGTGTGTATGTGTGTGTATATATATGTCTATATATGAGTGTGTGTATGTATACCCAACACATACACACACTCAAACACAGTCACACATGTGAGTGTGTGTGTGTGTGTGTGTTGTGCCATATGTGTGCATATGTATACCCAATACACACACACACACACACTCATATATACTAATTTTTATATATTTATATATAATCTCTATGTATACCCAACATACGTATATACTCACAACCATATGTGACACACACATATATACCAATCTCTATGTATGTGTGTTTTTGTGTGTGGGTGTGTGACTATATATAGTGTGTGTGTGTGTGTGTATGTATTATATACATGTATATAACACACATAGAGATTAGTATATATGTATGAGTGTGTGTGCATGTGTTGTGAGTATGTATACCCAACACAACTGTATACACAACATACACACACCCTATACATAAACTACATATTTGTATAAAACACATAGGTGTGTGTGTGCATAACATATACACAAACACACACAAAGATTAGTATACATGTGTGTGTGTGTTGTGAGTATGTATACCCAACACACACACACACACACATGCACATGAAAACACATACTATACAGTTGTGAGTATATATACCCAATACACACACACACACACTCATATGGAGAATAGCATGTATACCAACACATAAGCACACACATATAGAAATTAGTATACATAAGTGTGTGTGTGTATATATGTGTGTTTATGTGTAGGTGTATGACACACATATATATACTAATCTCTATATATGTGTGAGTGTTGGGTATACAATTATATACAGTGTGCACACATCTATGTGTGTTTGTTTGTGTATGTAAGTGGGTTATTACACGCACACATATCTCTATGTGTGTGTGTGTGTGTGTGTGTGTGTGTGCACACACACGCACACACACACACTCTTATGTGTTATATATTAAAATATACTTATCTAATATATAGACAAGTATATATGAGTGTGTACTCATATATACTAATATATAAACACTATATATAAGTATGTATACTCAACACACACAACACACACATACAGTACATATATATAGACACATAGACACATACACATGTACTGTGTGATAATACATATGTGTGTGTGTCTAGTATATATGTGTGTGGTTATGTATTGGATATACATACCCAACACATACACACACACATAGAGAGATTAGTATATATAAAGCTAATACATACGTGTGTGTGTGTGTTGGGTATATATACTTACACATAAATATTAGTATATATGAGTGTGTGTGTGTCTATGTGTTGGGTATACATACTCACACATATATACTAATATGTGTGTGTCTATGTATTGGGTATACATACTCACACATATATACTAATATGTGTGTGTCTATATGTGAGTGTGTGTATGTGTGTGTGTCACACACACACACTTATTTATATATGTCTCTTTATACATGCACACACATATGTATATATAGACATACATACCTGTGCGTGTATGTATATATAAATGGATGAGTATGTATATACATATATATATATAATTATGAGTATATATACCCTACATACACACACATAAAGATAAGTATATATGAGCTTATTATATATAAATGTATAGACATACACACGTATGTGTATATATGTATATATATATATATATAAATATATTTATATATATATATATATATATATATATATATGTGTGTGTGTGTGTGTGTGTGTGTGTGTGTGTGTGTGTCTGTGTGTGTGTGTCTGTGTGTGTGTCCGTGTGTTTGTGTGTGTGTGTGATAACACATACGTGTGTGTGCATATATATTGTGAGTATATTTATATGGTATGTGTGTGTGATTGTGTGTGTGTGTGTTAACACATACACACATAAAGATTAGTATATATGAGTGTGTGTGAGCATGTGTGTTTGTAACACACACACACATGTGTGTGTGTGTGTGGGTATAAATATATCAACATACTCACAATCGTATTGTATTTGTTGTATATTGCGAGTATGTATACCCAACATATGTGTGTGTGTTTGTGGGTGTGTGTGTATGTGTGTTTGTGTGTGTGTGTCACACACACACCATATATAAATATATATACACACATACACAAACACACACACCAATATTTGTGAATATGTATACCTATATCTCACACACACAAACACATACTCATATATATTAATCTCTCTATATGTGTGTATGTGTGTGTATACAGTTATGTGTGTTGTTTGTCTTTGTGTATGTGTGTGGTGTGTGTGTGAATCTATTTATTTGTTGTGAGTATATATACTCAACACACACACACACACATGTGTGTATACATGTATATAACATGTGTGTATCTTAATATATATATTTGTATGTGTGTGATAACACTTATGTGAGTATGAGCATGTATACCCAACACACACAAATATACACACATGTATATACATGAATTCAACATGTGTGTGTGTGTCAATATATATTTATAGGCATATATATACATACATACACACACTACAGACACACACACACATAGAGATAACTATCCATAAGTGTGTGTGTGTGCGTGCTGGGTATACATACTCACAATCATATACACACACAAATACACACACACACACACACACACACTTATATATACTAATCTCTATGTGTGTGTGCATACACACACACAAACACACACACACACAAACAAACACACACACACACACACACACACACATAGAGACTAGTGTATATGAGTGTGTGTGTATGTGTACACACACTCATGTATTTGGTATACATACTCACAATCGTATATATATGTGAGATTAGTATATATAGACATATATCTATGTATGTATAAAAACACACATATAGAGATAAGTATATATGATAACACACACATATAGAGATTAGTATACATGAGTGTGTGTGTGGTGTGTGAGTGTGTGTGGGTGTGTTTTGGGTATACGGTGTGTGTGAGCATGTATACCCAACACACACACACACACACACTCATATATACTAACTCTATGTGTGTGTGTCTCTGTGTGTGTATATATATATTTATTTGATCACACACTATACACGCACACACAGACACACACACATATATACACATATAAGTATACTAATCTCATACTCACATGAAGATATGAATGTGTATACATATTCATAACACATATATATATATATAAGTATGTGTATGTGTATGTGTATGAGTATGTAGACCTAACACTCTCTGTATATAACACATACAGTGTGTACATATATATAGACACACAAACACATACACACATATACGTGCACACTTATATATATATATGTATGTATGTGTGTGTGTATTGGGTATACATACTGTATTTGGTTGGGTATGTATACTCACAACCGTATACATATAGACACACATGTGTATATTTGTGTTATGTGCGTGTGTGTGCGGTATAACCAATACACACACACACACACACATACATAGAGATTAGTATATAACATATACGTTACCCATATATACACACACACATAGATGCATATATATATACTTGCAACCATATAAAAGTATATATGGGTATACGATTTTGTCATATGTCTATTGTATATATAATAATCTTTATGTGTTGCGTATATGCATACATACTCATACACATATTGTGAGCAAGTCTACCCAACACACGCACACACACATGAAGATTAGTATATATGAGTGTGTGTATGTGTCTTGGGTACACAATTAGAGAACACACATATACATACACACACACACACACACACACACTCATATATACTAATTTCTATGTGTTATAAACATATATAGACACACACACATATGTATTATATAACACACACATAGTATATATAGATACACACACACACAGAATATATACTAATGTATACCCAACACATCTATACACACAAAGAGATTAGTATATTATCTATGTGTGTGTATGTGCTAAGTATACATACTCACAACTGTATATAAATATATATATAAACATACACAATGTGTGTGTGTGTATTATGTGTGTGTGTGTGTGTGACTGAGTGTGTGCGCATGCACATACTCATATATACTTATCTTCATGTGTGTGTGTCTCATGTATACCTAGCACACACACACAAACATGACCGTATATATATAGTTGTGAGTATGTATATACCCAACACATACAGATATATATACTCACAACCATATACACACATACACAATCTATATGAGCACACACACTCATGTGTGTGTGTGTATTTATGTGTGTGTATTTATGTGTGTGTATGAGTATGTACACTTATATATATATATATATATATATATATATATATATATATATATATATATATGTGTGTGTGTGTGTGTGTATGTGTTTGTAACACACACACACTACACACTCATATATACTTATCTCTATGTATGTGTGTATGTGTGTCTCTACACACACACACACACACACTCACATATATGATTATGCATATGTATACTCATAGAGATAAGTATATATGAGTATGTGTGTGAGTGTGTGTATATGTGTTATATATATATATATATATATATATATATATATATATCACTCATATATATACACATAAAAAACACACACTTATATATACTTATCTCTTTATGTGTGTGTGTGTATAAATCCTCATAACTATATATAAATATATAGACACACATGTATATATTATATAATCATATACGTGGTCTACATATTTATTTGTGTGTGTTTGATAACACATACGTGTGTGTGGCTGTATACTTATATATCTATATATGTATATATATACATATATATATATACAATTATGAGTTTTATATATGCATATATGAGTGTGTCTCACACTCATATATACTTATCTCTATATGTGGTATGTATGTGTGTGGTGTGTGTGTGTGTGTGTGTGTGTGTGTCTTAGTTTGTGGTGCCTATATATTTAGTATGTGTGTGTGTATGTGTGTGTGTGTGTTTGTGAGACCATATACATATATAGATACACACACACACTTAGAACACATTAGTATATATGAGTGTGTGTGTGTGTGTGTTAGGGATACATACTCACAATTGAGTGCATGTGTGTGTGTGTCTGTACACATACATACTCACTCACACATACATAATATATACACACACATACACACACACACACACACACTCATATATATTTATCTTAATATGTGTGTTTGTGCATGTGTGAGTGAGTATGTATGTGTACACACACACACACACAAACCTATTATGGACATGGTTATACATACTCGCACCTGTATATAACACATACATTATTTGTATATAACACATACGTGTGTGTATGTATATATATACTCATATATATATATATATACACACACACATGTGTATGTGTTTATACACACATACACACATGTTGTGTGTATATGTACATATACTCATATGTTATATACTTGTGCTATGTGTTTGTGTGTATGTGTGACACACACACATACTCATATATATGTTTGTGTGTCACACATGCACACACACACACGTATGTGCTATCACACACACATATATGCTTATCTCCATGTGTGTGTGTGTGTGTCTCTACTGACATGCATATAACACACACACTCATATATACTAATCTGTATGTATGGTGTGTGTGTGGGTGTGTGTGTGTGTGTATAACATGTGTCTCTGTGTGTTGG
>JACERR010000153.1:27500-30000 GCA_016760335.1 Gastrodia elata
ATATGGGTGTATGTGTTGGGTATACATACAACTATGTTGTGTTCGTATATAGTGTGTGTTTGTGTGTGTGTGTGTATATATACCTAACACACACGTACACTCAAATGTACTATCTCTTAAAAATGTGTGTTTGTGAGAATGTACATAAGCATTTTTAGGTGTGTGTGTGTGTGTGTCTATATAGAGTTAGTATATAAACACACACACACATATACCCCCACACACATATACATACTCACAACCATATAGATATGTATATATATATAGACACACACTCATATATACTCAAACCCACAATAGATACACATGTATACACACACACACACACACACACACACACACATATATATATATATATGAGTATATGTGTATGTGTGTGTCTATATATTCACACACACATATGTGCCTATAAGTATATATAAGTGTGTGTGTGTGTGTAACACTTACACAATTGTGAGTATGTATACCCATATTTGTACCAAGTATATACAAAATCGCATATGTATACCCATATATATGAGTGTGTGTACAGATGTGCATGTGTGTATGTGTGTTGGGTATGCATACTCACACACACACACACACACACACCAACACACACATATTTATATATTATTATGAGTATATATACCCAATAGACATACATACACATATACCCCCACATACACAGATACACTCATATATATATTAATCTCTATGTATGTATGTGTGCACTCATATTGTATGTATATATCTCCATATAATATTTGTATCTGTATGGATGTATGTAGAATATATGAGTTTATCTATATATTTATATATAGTTGTGAGTATGTACACTCAACATACACACTCATATATACTAACTCTATGTGTGTGTCTATACATTTGAATGGGTATACATATATTGTGCGTGTATATATATCTGTGAGTATATATACCCATATATACTAATCTTTATGTGTGCACACAGATATATATATATATATATATATATATATATATTACACATGTATATACGATGAGAGTCACGCTCTCCATGTGTGTGTATGTGTGTTTTTGAGTATGTACACATACACATACTCATGTATACTAATCTCTATATGTGTGTGTGTGTGTGTTTATGTGTATATATTTATCTATATAAAAATATAGATACACACACACATACACACTCTATGTGTATGTGTTCCTCACAATAACAACACAAACAAATATATATAAGTGTGTATGTGTGTGAATGTGTGATGTGTGTGTGTGGTATACTCAACACACACACACACACATACAAACACACACACACAAACACACAACTGTATATATATATATATATATATATATATATATATATATACGCGCACACAACACACACACATGTGTCTATATAGATATATGTATGTACTCTTATACGGCTATGAGTATATTCATCTATACAAACTCATTATGTGTCTTTGTGTGTGTTAACACTCACATAGAGATTAGTATATATGAATAAGTGTGTGTGTGTGTATGTGTGTATTGGGTATGTATGAGTGTGTATCTATATTTTAATTAATATATGATTGTGAGTATATATACCCAACACACACACACACACACAGATATGTGTGTGTGTGTGTTGGGTATTCATACTTGTGTGTGTTAAATATACATATTTGTATTGGGTATACATGTGTGTGTGTTAACACACACATAAAGGTTAGTATATATGAGTATGTATGTGCGTGTGTGTGTGTACATATTAATATTTGTGTATGACAACAGTATATATAAGTGTGTGTGTGTGTGTACATAGACACAATATATGAGTATGTGTGTGTATGTCTATATATATTTATATGAATGTGTATACTTACAACATACCCAACGCACACACACACATAGAGATTAGTATATATGAGTGTGTGTGTTGAGTGTACATACTCACAACTATATATAAATATATAGACAAACTCATATATTCTACATACATCCATATAGATACAAAATTATATGGAGATATATACATACAATATGAGTGCACACATACATACATAGAGATTAACATATATATGAGTGTGTCTGTGTATGTGGGTATATGTGTATGTATGTCTATTGGGTATATATACTCATAATAGTATATAAATATGTGTGTGTTGGTGTGTGTGTGTGTGTGTGTGTGTGAGTATGCATACCCAACACACATACACACATGCACATCTGTACGCACACTCATATATATGGGTATACATATGCGATTTTGATTATACTTGGTACATATATGGGTATACATACTCACAATTGTGTAAGTGTTACACACACACACACACTTATATATACTTATAGGCACATATGTATGTGTGAATATATAGACACACACATACACATATACTCATATATATATATATATGAGTGTGTGTGTGTGTGTGTGTATACATGTGTATCTATTATGGGTTTGAGTATATATGAGTGTGTGTGTATGTGTGCGTCTATATATATATATATATATATATATATATATATATATATATAACACATAGAG
>JACERR010000153.1:35000-40000 GCA_016760335.1 Gastrodia elata
ACATAAAGATCAGTATGTATACCCAACACACACATATGTGAGTGTGTGGAACACACACACATATAAACACATATACATAGAAATTAGTTTATACAAATATACATATATAAAGATTAGTATATATGTATATATGTATAACACACACATATATATACATATGTGTGTATCTATATATTTATATATGATTGTGAGTATATGTACCCAAAATATACACACACACAAATACACACATATTGAGATTAATATAGTTGAGACTAACACATATGTATAAATATGTGTGTGTGTATATACTAATCTCTATATGTGTGAGTGTGTGTGTGTGTGTCCAAATATATGAGTGTGTGTGTGTGTGTCTATAAATAGTTGTGAGTATGTATACATACTCACAACCATATATATATATTAGTCTCTATGAGTGTCTTTGTGTGCTTCTATAGAGATTAGAATATATATATTTGTATGTGTGTGAGTATGTACACCCAATGCACACAAACACACCTGTTTATAACACAAATACACACACACACACACCATATATACTGATCTATATGTGAGTGTGTTTGTGTGTGGGCATATATGAGTATTTATATATGAGTGTGTGTGTGCGTGTGTGTTTGTGTGTGTGTGTATCTAAACACATACACACACACACACACACACACATATATATATATATATATATATATATATATATATATATATATATATATATATATATATATATATGACATACACACACATAGAGATTAGTATATATGAGTGTGTGTGTATATTATCTTATATGTACTAATCTTTATATATATGAGTATGTGTATATAGATATATAGTTGTATATATGAGTATTTGTGACACATACAAACACACATACACACAAATAGAGATTAGTACATAGAGATTAGCATATATGACACAAACACACACACACACTCATATATAACAGAACACACACATACACACATAGTTGTGAGTATGTATATAAATATATAGACACAGACTCATATATGTGTGTATTTGTGTGTGTGTGTGTGCACATATAGAGATTATATATACATATGTGTTATAGACACACACAGATACCCCAACACACATATATACATACGAGTATATATAAGTGTGTGTGTGTGTGCATGTGTATGTGTATGTCTATATTTGTATATACAGTTGTGAGTATGTATAGATACACACACGTATGTATTATTTTTATATAAATATACCCAACACACACACACATACCACATACATGGATATAGACACACACACTCAGATATATCCACAGTTGCAACCGCACAAATATTTATATATGACTGTATACACATAGTCGCAACCACACACACGCATATCTATATGTGTGTGTGTTTGTTGGGTATACATATATATATGTATATATATACTTAGTCATGACTACACACACACATATCTCTATATGTGTCACACACACTCATAAATATATAGATATACACATGTATGTGTTATATACGTGTATGTATATACACATCCATATATATACATATATATGGACATACTCACAACTATATATATATATATATATACCCACACACATAGATATATATATACTCAACACGCACACCCATACTCATATATACTAATGCCTATATCTGTATATAGTGTGTGTGTGTGTGTATGTGTCTGTATATATATATTTATATATAGTTACGTGTGTGTTTATATATTTATATATGGTTATGAGTATGTATATCTAACACGCAGACACACACACACACACACACACACACATATATATATATATCTTAATCTCTATGTGTGTGTGTTTGTGTGTGTGTTGGGTATACATTATATATTTATATAAATTATATACATACTCTATGTGTGTGAGTGTGTGTGTGTGTGTTGGGTACACATACACACACACACACTCATATATACTAATCTCTATGTGTTTGTATATTTGTTTTTGTATGTGTCTATATATTTATATACGTATGTGAGTATGTATACTCAATGCATATATACTAATCTCTATATATCTGTCTATCTAAATATAAATATATATATATATATATATAGACACACATGCACACAACATATTTTAATATATGTATGTATATATATCTGTGTGTGTGTGTGTGTATGTGTGTGATAACACATACGCGTGTGTGTGTGTGTGTTAACACACACACACACAACCATATATATATATACACAACACACACACACATACTATATATATATAAACACACACACACAAACACACACACATAAAACACAAAACATACACATACTTATTTATACTAATCTCTATGTGTGTGTGCGTGCATGTATATGATGACTATATTAATATAATATACTTTTTTTTTTGTGTGTGTAAATATATAAATAGATTTATATACGATTGTGAGTATGTAAATCTAACACACAGACACGCACACACACCCAACACACACAAACACAAATAAACTCACAACAAACACGTATGTGTTATCACATACACACACAGATACATATATGTACCTAATATACATACACATACTCATATATACTAATCTCCATAGGTGTGTATATATATTTATATATACTTATCAGTATGTATACCCAACACACACATTTGTGTGGTTGCGACTATGTCCATACATCTAATATATTTATATAGTATATATGTGAGTATGTAAATAATTAAATACGTATATATGAGTGTGTGTGTGTCTAAATGTGTGTATTAATATATATATATATATATATATATATAGGATTGCATGTATACCCAACACACACACATATGAAGGCTAGTATATATGAGTGTGTGTTTGTGTTGTGTGTGTTTGTTTATGCGTGTGTGTATGTGCGTGCATGTATATGAATATATATCACACACATACACACACATGTAAATACACACACATAGGGATCTGTATATATTTGTGTGTCTATGTGTGTGTGTGTCTATATATATATACAATTGTGAGTATGTATACCCAACATATACAAAAACACATATGCATGCTCATATATACTAATCTCTATATGTGTGTGTTTTTGTGTGTGTATGTGTGTCTATATATATATACGACTATATGTTTATATATATTTGTGTGTCTATATGTGCCTACATATATATAAACACACACACACACACACACATATATATACTAATCTTTCTCTGTGTGTGTATGTGTGTGTGTTCGGTATTCATACTCACAACTATATATATATAAACAGACACACACACACAAACACACATAGATATTAGTATATATAAGCATGTGTGTGTGTGTGGGGGGGTGTTGGGTATACATACTCACATGAGTATATATGTGGTTGTGAGTATGTATACCTACCACACACACATATATAGAGGTTAGTATATAGCGACTCATACTCACATATACTAATTTCAATGTGTGTGTGTTTGTATGTTTGTGTATTGGGTATACATACTCACACTCATAATCTTTATATATGTGTACTTGTGTGTGTGTGTCTGTGACTATATATATATATATATATACACACACACACACACTCAGATATACCCAACAAACACACATAGCTGTACACAGACACACGCACACACTCATATATACTTATCTCTATGTGTGTGTGTTGTATTTATAAATTTATATACGATTATAAGCATGAATACCCAACACACACACACACACACACACGCACACATTGAGATAAGTATATATGAGTGTGTGTGTGTGTCTGTGTTTGTGTGTATTGACACATACATGTGTGTGTATGTGTGTATATGTTTGGTATCCATACTCACACACTCATGTATACTTATCTCTATGTGTGTGTATGTGTGTGTGTGTGACAACTCATTCGTGTGTGTGTTTGAGTTTGTATACCCAATACACACACACACACACACACTCATATATACTAATCTTTATGTGTGTGTACATACTCACACACACATAGAGATTAGTATATATGAGTGTGAGTTGTGAGTATGTATACACAACACACACACATAAAGACTAGTATATATGAGCGTGTGTGTGTGTGTGAGTATGAGTATGTATACCCAATACAGGCAAATAGAGATTAGTATATATATATGTGTGTGTGTCTATATATATATGTATACATATATATATATATATATATATATATATATATATACATTTAGGGTTATGAATATGTATACCCAACACACACACGCACATATACACATATGGAGATAAGTATATATAAGTGTGTATGTGTGTGTGTGTGTATATAAATAGACACACTTTATAAATACATCTATATAACACATACATGGGTATACATACTATTGTGAGTATGTATACCTAACACATACACACAACACACACACACTAATATATACTAATCTCTAGGTGTGTATGTATATACAAACACCCACTCATATACATACACACATATACACATAGAGAGTAGTATATATAACTATGTGTGTGTGTTGGGTATACATACTCACAACCATATATATATATATATATATATATATATATATATATATATATATATATATATATATATACATACACACACAAACACACACACATTCATATATGCTAATCTTAATATGTGTGTGTGTGTGTGTGTGTTTGTGTGTGTGTTGGGTATACATGCATACATGTTTGTATAAATTATATACATACTCTATGTGTGTGAGTGTGTGTGTGTGTTGGGTATAGAAACACACACACACACACTCATATATACTAATCTCTATATGTATATATTTGTGTGTGTTTGTATCTATATATTTATATACGATTTTGAGTATGTATACCCAACGTATATAGACTAATCTCTATGTGTGTATCTATATATATATATATATATAGACACACACACATACACAATATATTTTAATGTATGTATGTATATATATCTGTGTGTTTGTGATAACACATACGTGTGTGTGTCAAACACACACACACACACACAACCACAACCATATATATATATATATATATATATATATATACAAACAACACACACACACACACACATACACCATATATATATAGACACATACACAC
>JACERR010000153.1:45000-65000 GCA_016760335.1 Gastrodia elata
TCACACACACATCATACACACAGATATATATATTGTGTGTGCATGTGTGCACACACACTCATACACACACACACACACACACTATAAATATGTGCGTATGTATATAACACATCTAGAGATTTGTTTTCTATACTATTGTACACAATATATATATACTAATCTCTATGTGTGTGTGTGTGTTGGCTATACATTCTCACAACTGTATATAATATATATATATATATATATATATATATATATATATATATATATATATATATATATATATATAACACACACACTATCAATATGTGAGTATGTATAGCGCAAACACACAAATAGACACACATATACACACACACACATAGAGTTTAATATATGTGTGTGTGTGTGTGTGTGTGTGTGAATATGTGTACATATAGACACACACATATGTGTTATCACACACACATATAGATATGTATATACCCAATACATAGAGATTAATATTTATGAGTGTGTGTGTGTCTATATATGTGTATCTCTATCTCTCTCTCTCTCTCTCTCTCACACACACACACATGCGTGTTTATGTTTGTGAAATGTGTGTGTGTGTGTATGTCTATATATATATATATTTGTGTGTTGGGTATATATCTATGTGTGTGAGTGGTATGCATACTCACAACTACATATATGTGTGTGTGTATTTGTATTTATTAGTATGTATACCCAAATACACACACACTGAGACATGTATAATAATCTCTATGTGGGTATACATACTAACAACTGTACACACAGACATACACTCATATATACTTATTTATATGTGTATGTGTTGGATATTTATATGTGGTGGTGTGTACATACACACACACATACACACACACACATATAGAGATTGTGGATATACATTAGTGTATGAATATGTATACCCAACACACACACACACACATACACATACATATATACTTATCTCTATGTATGTATATGTGTGTTGTGTGTGAGTGTGTGTGAGTGTGTCTATGTCGACAGACACACACACACACATACACACACAACATGCACACATACACAAACCTAAAGATAAGTATAAGTGTGTGTGTATGTATCTGGGTGTTACGTGTGTGTATGTCTATATGTTTAAATATGGTTGTGAGCATGTATACCCAATAAATACACACATACACTCACACACTCATATATATATATATATATATATATATATATACATAGAGATAAGTATATATAAGTGTGTATGTGTGTGTTATACCCACATACTCATATATAGATAATCACAAATATATGTTTGTATTGGGTTTATATACTCATAATCGTATATAAATATATAGACACATACACGCATAGAGATTAGTATATATGAGTGTGTGTGGGTGTGTTGGGTATAGATACTCACAACTGTATATATATATATATATATATATATATATATATATATATCTGTATATGTGTATGTGTGTATGTGTGGGTATACATACTCACCACTATATGTGATAATACATACAAATACACATCAAGATAAGTATACTCACACACACATACATACACATAGAGTGTGTATGTGTATATATATGAGTGTGTGTGGGTGTATACCCAACTCACACACACGTATATATATCTATATATGAACATACACACACACATACGTGTACGTGTCTATATATAATTAGTATGACACACACATACATGCACATAAAGATAAGTATATATATAGACACACACACACACACACTATATATATGGTGTGAGTTTGCACATGGATATATGTGTTTGTGTGTATGTGTGTGTGTGTGTGTGTATATCTATAAATTTATATAGGCACACATATAGAGATTAGTTTTATATACTAATCTATACTATACATATACTAATCTCTGTGTGTATGTTGGGTATACATTCTCACAATTGTATATATATATATATATACACATACACACACTATAAATATGTGAGTATGTATAGCACGCACACACACACACAAACAAACACAAACACACACACATAAATAACACATACAAACACACACACATAGAGTATAGTATATATGAGTGTGTGTGTATGTGTATGAGTTTATATAGACACACACGTATGTGTTATCATACACACATAGATATGTATATACCACATACATAGAGATTAGTATACATGAGTGTGTGTATCTATATGTGTGTATCTCTCTCTCACACACACACACATGTGTGTTTGTGTTTGTGTTTGTAAGATGTGTGTGTGTGTGTGTCTATATATAGAGGTTTTGTATGTTTGGTATATATTTATGTGTGTGTGATATACATACTCACAACAGTATATATGTGTGTGTGTGTGTATATGTGTATGTGTATTTGTGAGTATGTGTACTCAAATACACACACATACAAACACATGTATACTAATCTCTATATGGGTATATATACTCACAACTGTACACACACACACACTCATATATACTTATCTCTATGTGTGTGTGTGTGTATCATAATACACACACACACACACATAGAGATTATGGGTATACATTAGTGTATATATATGTATACCAAACACACCCAAATATTTATCTCTATATGTGTGTGTGTGTGTGTGTGTGTGTGTGTGTGTGTGTATGTTGTGTGTGAGTGTGTGTGTGTATGTATGTGTCTACAAACATGCACACACATACACACACTCACACATAACACACACACATACATACATATAGATAAGTATAAGTTTGTGTGCGTGTTTGTGTGCGTGTTGTGTCTATGTGTGTGTTATTTATATGTATATATACTTACATAGCTATGTGTGTGTGTTGAGTATATATAAACTCACACACACATTTATAGACACACACAACTCATCTCTATATACATATATATAATATATACTTGTGTGTGCATACTCATTATTTACTTATCTACATGTGTGTGTGAGTGTCTGTGCATGCCTAACACACACACACACACTCATATACTTATTTGTATATGTGTGTGCTAGGTATACATACTCACAATTGAATATAAATATATAGACACACACACATACACAAACACATATTGAGATAAGTATATAAGAGTGTGTGTGTGTGTGTGTCTATATATAGATACTTATCTTTGTGTGTATTTGTGTGTGTGTGTGTGTTGTAAGCATGTATATCCAACACACACACACATACACACACACATATATACTATCTCTATGTGTGTGTGTTTATGTGTGTGTGTTTATCTGTGTGTGTTGTGTGTTTGTGTGTGTGCGTATCTATAAATACATATCTCTATGTGTGTGTGTGTGTGTGTATATATTTTTCTAATATATAGACACACATACAACAAACACACACACATACACACACACACACACACACACACACACACTCATATATGCATATTTACATATGTGTGTGTGTGTGCCAAACAACACACACTCATATATATTTATTTGTATGTATGTGTGTTTGATAACTCATATGTGTATATGTCCATACATTTATATACGGATTAGTATATATGAGTACGTGTGTGTGTGTCTCTGTGTATGTGTCTATCTATATATTTATATGAGTATGTATACCCAACACACACGCACATAGAACACACAAACTGTATATATATATATATATATATTTATTTATTTATTTATTTATTTGCATATGTGTGTGTGTCTGTATGCTATATACCCAACCATACATACACACACACACACATAAAAATGTTTCTAAATATATGGGTATAAAAATATTTATATACATACTAACAAACACACATATATAAGAGATTTATATGAGTGTGTGTGTGTTGGGTATACATACTCACAGACACACAAACAAATGTGCATTTGTGTATATTTTTATATGGTTGTGAGTATGTATACCCAAGACACACACACACATATAGACACAACACACATACACACACAATGGTATGTCTGTTTGCTATAAACCCAAGACACACAGACACACACACACATACACACAGATTAATATATATGAGTGTGACTTGTGTGTGTGTTGGTGTGTGTATGTATGTGTGTGTGTGCACAGACACAATATATTTGGTTGTGAGTATGTATATATATATACATACGGTTATTCACACACACACACCTAGGTATATATATATATATATATATACGGTTGTGTGTGTGTTGTCTGATAACATATATATATGGTTGTGAGTATATATACCTACAATCACATATTTGTGTGTGTGTGTGTACAAACTATGGGTGTGAGTGTGTGTGTCTTGGGTAACACACACACACTCATATATTGCATGTATGTACACACACACACACTCATATATACTACTCTTTATGTGTGTGTGTATTTGTGTATTGGGCACATACATACCATATATATGAGTCAGTTGTATGTGTGCGTGTGTGTATTGGGCACACACATACCATACATATGAGTCGATTATGTGTGTGTGTGTGTAACACATAAAGATTAGTATGTATACCCACACAACCATACATACTCATAACCATGTGTTGGGTATACAGACACACACACACACACTCACACACATATACTAATCTCTATATGTGTGTGCGCCTATATATATAAATGCATGTAACACAAATATTGTCGTACACACTTATACTTCTCTCTATGTGTGTGTGCTTGTTGGGTATACATACTCACATGTGAGTGTTTATATGTGTGTGTTGAGTATACATACTCATAACTATTCTATATGTCTATGTGTGTGTGTGTGTGTGTTGTGTCACATAGATATAAGTATATATGAGTGTGTGTATGTTGTGTCATATAGAGATAAGTATATATGAGTATGTGTATCTACATGTGTATGCCTATATACATATACTAATCTCTATATCTGTGTCTATATATTTATAGATAGTTGTGAGTATGTATACCCATATATATACCAAGTATATACATAATCTCATATATTTGTATACATACTCATATATATACCCATATGAATGTGTGTGTGTACAAATGTGTATGTGTGTGTTGGGAATACATACTCACACACACACATATATACACATATGTGTTGGGTATACACACACACACACACACACACACACACACACACACACACACACACACACACACACACACACATATATATATATATATATATGGATGTGGGTATATATATGTGTATTTTATACCAATATATATCTTTGTATCTATATATGAGTGTATGTGTGTGTGTCTCCATACATACTCACAACACGCACACACACATACACAAACACACACACATAGAGATTAGTATATATGAGTGTGTATATATATGTGTGTGTGTTTGTGTATTAAGTATATATACTCATATATTTATATGATTATGTGTATGTATACCCAACACCCACACACATACACACATACTGATATGTACTAATATCTATGTGTGTCTTTTGTATGTGTGTGTGTGTTGTTTGTGTGTGTATTTATATATTTGTAGTTGTGTTTGTCTGTGTATGTATATATAAATATACGGTTGTGAGTATGTATATGATACATACATGTGTATGTATATGAATATAAAATGCATATGCGTGTGTGTCTATAAATTCATATAAGGTTGTGAGTATGTATACCCAACACGCACAGGTATACATACTCTCACATCTTCACACACACACACACATATATATACTTATCTCCATGTGTGTCTGTGTGAGTGTCTATGTGTATTGGGTATATATACTCACAGCAGGATATAAATATATATTGACACAAACACGTATGTGCTATATATATACTAATCTCTATGTGTGTGTTAATATACAGTTGTGAGTATGTATATATACACACACACACACTCACTCATGTATACACACACACTCATCATATATAAATATATAGACACACATGTATGTGCTATATGCACACACACACACACACACACACACACACATATATATAAATATATATATATATATATATATATATATATATATATATATACATATAAATAGATACACGCACACACATGTGAATATGTAGAGACACACACACCCTCATATATATTAATCTCTATGTGTTTGGGTCTTATGTGTATGTGTGTGTGTGTGTTATACCCAAAACACACACACACACACACACACACACTCATATATACTTATCTCTATTTGTGTGTATGTGTGTGTTAGGTATACATTCTCATAATCGTATATAAATATACAAACGCACACACACATATACTCATATATACTAATCTCTATGTGTGTGTACACATACTCATATATAATAATCTCTTTGTGTGTGTAAACACACACACATAGAGATTAGTATATATGAGTATATGTGTGTGTGTGTGTGTGTGTGTGTGGAGTGTGTATGTGTGTGTGTGTATATGTGTGGAGTGTGTATGTGTGTGTGTGTGTTGTGTATACATACTCACAATTGTATATATAAGCATATTATATAAGAGTTTAGTATGTATATATATTGTGTCTACACATATATATGGTTGTATGCCTACCCAACACACACAAACATATACGTATTTGTTTTATTATGTATATATGTTTATATATATACATATGCGGTTGTGAGTATGTATATATATTTATATATACACACATGTGTGTATATATATATATATACTAATCTCTATTTGAGTATACATACTCACTTATGTGTTATATATATTTTTGTATGTGTGTGTGTGGGGGGTTGGGTATACTTACTCACAGCCATACAATTATTGTCAATATATAGGCATAGTATATATGGGTGTGTGTGTCTATATATACATATATATATATATATATATATATATATATATATATATATACAGTTACATGTATGTATATATAGATACACACACACACTCACACACAACATGGAGATAAGTATGTGTGTGTGTGTGTATGTGTCTATGTGTGCATATATATATATATATATATATATATATATATATATATATATATATTTATATATATATTTATATATATATATATACATACATGTGTATAACATATATCTGTGTGTGCCTATATATTTATATATGATTATGAGTACGCATAGAGATTAGTATACACACACATATAAATATGTATATAGTCACACACACACAAACACACGTATGTGTTATATATATATATTAGTATATATAATACACACATAGAGACACACACACACACACTCATATATACTTGTGCTTATCTCTATGTGTGTGTGTATGTATGTCTACATATACCCAACACACACACACACATATAGAGATAAGTATAAGTATAAATTAAATATATATACATACTCACAACTGTATATATATATATATATATATATAGAGAGAGAGAGAGAGACACAGACACACTCATGTATGTTTGTGTATTGTGTCACATAGAAATAAGTATATATGAGTGTGTGTATCTATATGTGTATGCCTATATACATATACTAATCTCTATTTGTGTGTATATATATTTATATACGATTGTGAGTATGTATATATATGTGTGCACACACACACACACTCATATATGTGTGTTAGGTATACGTACTCACACATACATATACACTTATCTCCATGTGTGTGCCACACTCACACACATAAATATACTAATCTCTATGTGTGTGTGTGTGTGTATGTGACTATCTATATGTGTTTGTATACCCAACACACACACACACACACACACACACACACACACACACACACACACACATATATATATATATATATAAATATATATATATATATATATGTATATATATATATATATATATGTATATATATATAAACACATACCCACACACACACACACTCATATATACTCACATTAACAGTAGACACACACACATGCACATTGATATATAAGCATATGTATATATATATATATATATATATATATATATATATATATAGATATATATATATATGTGTGTGTGTGTGTGTGTGTGTGTGTGTGTGTGTGTGTATTAGTGCATGTGTGTGTATTTATATATTTACACATATACATACGTGCCTATCAATATATATGAGTATGTGTGTATATGATGCATATGTAGTTGTGAGTATGTATACCCATATATATATAAAGTTTATGCATAATCTCATATATTTATATACATACTCATATACATACCCATATAAATGTGTGTGTGAACAGATGTGTGTGTGTGTGTTGGGTATAAATACTCTCTCTCACACACACACACACCAATGCACACATATTTATAAACGGTTGTGAGTATGTATACCAATAAACACATAAACACATACATACCTACACACACACGCACACACACACACTCATATATACTACTCTCTATATGTGTGTGGGTGTGTACACTCATAATATATATATACTATATATATATATATATATATATATATATATATATATATATATATATATATATATATATATATCTATGTAGTATCTGTGTCTATATGCATGTATGTAGTATATATGAGTGTGTCTACATATTTATTTATGGTTGTGAGTATATATATAAAGTTGTGAGTATGTTTACTCAACACACATACTCATATATACTAATCTCTATGTGTGTATCTCTATATTTATGTGGGTATACATATAATGCATGCACGTATATATCTGTATGTATACCCAAATATACTAATCTCTATGTGTGCACACATATATATATATATACTACACACATATATACGATGAGTATCACACTCTTCATGTGTGTGTGTTTGTATGTGTACACACACTTTAATATACTAATCTCTATATGTTTTTGTGTGTTTGTGTGTGTATATATATCTATATAAATATATAAACATGCACAAACACACACACATATACTCCATGTGTGTGTGTGTTATTTACAATAACACAAACACACACACACACACACACACACACATATATATATATATATATATATATATATATATATGGTGTGTGTGTGTGTGTGGGTGTGTGATGTGTGTGTGTGGTATACCCAGCACACACACACTCATATATACTAATCTATGTGTGTGTTAGTATATACACACACACACACACACACACTCATATATACACAAACACACTCACAAACACACTCTAAAAGTATATATGAGTGTGTGTGTCTTACTAATCTCTATGTGTGTGTATTTATGTGTATGTGCACACACATGTGTGTGCGTGGGTGTGTGTTGATACTAATCTCTGTGTCTATATATATGTTTATCTCTATGTATGTACCCTCATATATAAACTAATCTCTGTGTGTGTATGCAGTTATATTTATATACGAACACACTTAAATATATAGACGCACTCATAACATTGAAACACACGTATGTTTTATCATACACACACAGTCGCGCATTTGTGTGTGTTTCAGGGTGTATACATAATATATAAGCAACATAGGTTATGAGAACCCATACATGTGTGGTATATATACATACTCACAACTAATATATACAATAATATATATGAGTGTATATTTGAGTGTGTGCGCATGTGTTTGTGTGTGTGTACACACACATAGAAATAAGTATATATATCCATATGTATATAAATGTATATATTTATATATATACTGTGTGTGTGTATTATTACAACTTATATGAGTTTGTGTGTTTGTGTGTGTATGCCATATGCATAGACACATATATGTGTGTGAGTGTACACACTCATATATATGTGTGTTGTGTGTATGTGTCTGACACAACACACACACACACACATAATTATTAGTATATACTTATATACGATCCATACACACACACATACCCACTCACATAGAGATAAGTATATATGAGTGTGTGTGTGTGTATGTGTGTGAGTGTATTTTGGGTATACTTATACTTATCTCTATATATGTGTATGTGTTTATAAATATATATATATATATACACACACACAATCCAATATATCTAAAATTATACTTATTTCTATGTGTGTATATATATATAAACACACACTCACACACACATAAACACACACACATATACACATATAAATAAGTATATATGTGTGTCAGAGATTAGTATATATGTATCTATATATATTTATATATGATTGTGAGTATGTATAAATATATATAGATACATAGATACTAATCTCTAATACTTATATATACTTATCTCTATGTGTGTATGTTTATATGTATGTGTCTGTTGGGTATACATGAGTGTGTGTGTCAGTTTGCAAGTTTATTTATGTGTGTGTGTGTGTTATGACTATACACACATGATACATACTCACGCATGTGTGCGTGCGTATAGGCAAACACACTTATACTTGTCTCTAGGTGTGTGTATCTGTTACACACACACATATATATTAATTTCTAATGTGTATGTATTTGTGCGTATGTGTGTTTGTCTATATGAGTGTGTTTGTTTATGTGTTGGGAGCATGTTTGTTTATATGTGTGTGTGTGTGTGATGGCTATACACACATGATACATGCTCACACATGTGTGCGTGCAATAGGCAGACACACTTATACTACTCTCTATGTGTGCATATTTGTTACACAAACACACACATATTTATATTCAATTACAGACACTCATATATACTAATTTCTATGTGTGTGTGTTTATGTGTATGTGGGTTTGTCTATATGAGTGTGTGTGTTTATGTGTTAGGTATATGAGTGTGAGTATATATATATGGATCACACACACACACAAACACGCACACATTAAGAGTAGTATATATGAGTATGTGTATGTGTGTGTGTGTGTGTGATATAGACACACACAGACATAGAGATAAGTATACATGTATATAACACACACATGTGTGTAACACACACCCACACATAGAGATAAGTATATATCAGTGTGTGTGTGAGGTATACATGTATACTTATCTATTTATTTGTGTGTTCCTATACCACACACACACACATATATATATACACTAATCTATATATGTGTGCGTGTATTGTATACATATATATGTGTGTGTGTGTGTGTGTGTGTGTGTGTGTGTGTGTGTGTATGTGTTAATATATGAGTGTATGTATATATACCCAAGTATGTACCCAACACACACACACACACTCAAACTAACACACACATGTGAGTGTGTATGTGAATGTGGGTTGTGCCATGTGTGTGAGTATGTATACCTAACACACACAAACACACACGTGTGTATACATGTATATAATATGTGTGTGTGTCTCTACATATAAATCTGTGCGTGTGATAAAACATATTTGAGTGTGAGTATGTACACCCAACACACACACACACATGCGTATACGTATATAACCTGTGCGCGTGTCAATATATAGACGTAGACATATATACATACATACACACACACCATAGACACACACACACACATAGAGAAAAGTATATATGTGTGTGTGGGTGTGTTGGGTACACAAACTCACAATCATATACACACAATAACACACACACACACATACTCATGTGTTGGGTATACATACTCACAACCATATATATATATATATATATGAGTATGTTAGATTAGAATATATAGACACATAAGTGTGTACAAACACACACACATAGAGATAATTATATATGATAACACGCACACATAGAGATTAGTGAATATGAGTGTGTATATGTGTGTGTGTTGGGTATACCATATATGTTAGTATGTATACCTAACACACAAACACACACACACACACTCATATATACTAATCTCCATGTGTGTGTATTTGTGTGTATGCGAATATATATTTATATGATCACACAATATATACACACACATACATAGACACACACAAACACACACACACACACACATACACACACACACACACACACACACACACACACACATATATATATATATATATATATATATATATATATATATATATACGGTTGTGTGTGTGTGTGTGTGTGTGTATTACGATTGTGAGTATGTATACCCAACAAATATGCACAACCATATAGACACACAAATACACACACACAACCGTATATATATATATATATATAGACACAAACACACAATGTGTGCTGGGTATATGCACACACACACACATACATAAATATATATATATATATATATATATATATATATATATATTTGTGTTTGTGTATATTTGTATGTGTGTTTGTGTGTGTGGTGTTGCATATAGAATTGTGAATATATATATACTTATCTCTATGTGTATATACACATGGAGATAAGTAAAAGTTTAATATATATAGGTGTGTCTATATATTTATATATGGCACATACATAGAGATTAGTATATATGAGTGTATGTATGTGCGTATATATATATATATATATATATATATATATATATATCGGTATAAATAGACACATATGTGTTATCACACACACATAGATATATATACATACACACATGAAGATTAGTATATATGTGTGTGTGTGTATCCAAGACACATATAGAGATAAGTATATATGAGTATGTGTTTGTGTGTGTGTGTGTATATGTGCGTGTGTGTGTTTGTTACAGAAACACACACACATACCAATACACACATCTCTACATACATATATAAAGATAAGTATATATGAGTGTGTGAGTGTGTGCCCATATATTTATATATGTGTGACACACACCAATAGACATACACACACATACCATATGTATAAATACTCAAACACATACACACACACACATAAAGATAAATATATATGAGTGTGTGTGTGTATGTGTGTGCTAGGTATACATAGTCAGACACACACAGACACACAAATATATAGATACCGAATCATATATACTATGCGTGTATCTATGAGTGTAACACACACACACACACACACACACATAGAGATAAGTATATATGAGTGTGCGTGTGTATGTGTGACACATGTGTGTTTCAGGTGTACATGTATACTTATCTATTTGTTTGTGTGTGCCTATACCACACACACACACACACATACACACACACACACATATATACACTAATCTATATGTGCGTGTATGTTATATATGTGTGTGTGTGTGTATGTGTTTATATATGAGTGTGTGTATTTACCCAATTATGTACCCAACACACACACACTCTCAAACACACACACACACACACATGTGAGTGTGTATGTGAGTGTGGGTTGTGCCATGTGTGTAAGTATGTCTAACACACACACACACGTGTGTATTCATATATATAATATGTGTGTGTGTCTCTACATATATATCTATGTATGTGTGATAAAACATACGTGAGTGTGAGTATGTACACCCAACACTCTCACACACACACACACACGTGTGTATACATGTATATAACACACACAAATAGAGATAAGTATATATGATTATATATATGAACATGCACACACGCACACACGTGTGTTGGGTGTACATACTCACACTCACATATGTTTTATCACACATACATAGATATATATGTAGACACACACACACACACATGTGTCCATATATAACACACACAAATAGAGATAAGTATATATATGAGTGTATGTGTGTGTGAGATTATATATATGAGTGTGTGTGTGTGTTTATATGTACGACATATCTGTTTGTTGTGTGTGTTGGGTATATATACTTGTACATAGTGGCTATTTATAAGTAGGTATATCCAACACACAATACATAGATATACTAATCTCTATGCATGTGTGTATGTATATGTGTGTATCTATGTGTGTGTTGTATGCATATATGTGTTTATCCATATATTTTTATACGATTGTGAGTGTGTGTGTGAGCATGTATACCCAATACACACGCACACTCACTCATATATATATATATATATATATATATATATATATATGTGTGTGTGTGTATGTTGGGTATACACACTCACACACACACACATATACATACTTACAACTGTATATAAATATATAGATACACACATATATGTATACAACACACACACATTGAGATTAGTATATATTTGTATATTTGTGAGTATGTGTACCCAACACACACACACACACTCATATATACTAATATCTGTGTATGTATTCACAAACACACACACAGATATATATATATATATATATATTAATCCTGATGTGTGTGTGTCTATATATATATATATATATATATATATATATAGACATATATATATATATATATAGACACACATATGTGTTTTATTTATAAGGTGTGAGTGTGTTATTTATTGAGTAGGTATATCCAATATATTTTGTGTATACACACTCATATATATAGAATATATGTGTGTGTGTGTATATATGTGTCTATATATTTATATAGGCATAAACATAGAGAATAGTTTTATATTCAAATCTAAATAATATATATTTATATATACATACATATATGGACACACACACACACACTCATATATACTAATCTCTATCTATGTGTGTATGTGTGTTGGGTATACATACTCCCAACCATATATCAACAGTATATATACCCATTAAATAGTGTATACACACTCATATATAGAGATTATGTGTGTGTTTATATATAATGAGTATATATATATATATATGTATATATTGTGTAAATTAGTATATAAAACTAATCTATGTGTGTGTGCCTATATAAATATATAAATATACATACTCAACACACACTCATATATACTAATCTCTATATATTTATGCGTGTTGGGTACACACACTCATATATATATTTATATATGAGTGTGTGTGTTTGTGTGTGAGTATGTATACCCAACCCAACACACATACACTCAAATACACACATATAGAGATTAGTATATATGAGTGTCCCACAATCATATATACTAATATGTATGTTTGCATATGTGTTCGGTACGCATACTCATAACTGTATATATATATATATAAACCCAATCATAGGTATAATCTCTATGTGCATGTGTGCGCCTATATATATATATATAGATATATTGTGTGTGTGTGTGTGTGTGTGTGTGTGTGTGTGATGGGTATACATATATATCTGTGTGTGTGTGTCTATATATTTATATATAATTGTGAGTCTATATACAGACATGTATACTTAATACACATTATATATATTTATATATGGTTGTTATATACTTAAGACCCACAAATACACATATGTGTATACATGTGTATTTGCGTGTGAGTGTGTGTGTGTGTGTGTGTTTGTGTGTGTTGGGTATACATATATATCTGTATGTGTGTGTCTATATATTTATATATAATTGTGAGTATATATACAGACATGTATACTTAATACACACATATATATATTTATATATGGTTGTTATATACTTAAGACACACAAATACAAATATGTGTATACATGTGTATTTGTGTGTGAGTGTGTGTGTGTGTGTGTGTTTGTGTGTGTGCATGTGTATGTGTGTGTGTTGGGTATATATGTGTGTGAGTCTGTATACCCAACACACACACACACAAACACACTCATATATACTTATCTCCCTGTTAGTGAGTGTGTTTGTGTGTGTGTTTGGTATACATACTCACACAAACTCATATATACTTATCTCCAAGTGAGTGAGTGTGTATGTGTGTATATGTGTTGGGTATACATACTCACTCGCACTCATATGCGTGTATGTGTCTATATATTTATATATATTAATCTCTATGTGTGTGTATGCATGTGTGTTGAGTATACATATATACGTGTGTGTGTGTATGCATGTGTGTTGAGTATACATATATACGTGTGTGTGTGTGCGTGCGATATACCCAGCACACACACACACACACATACACATACACACATGAAAATTTGTATACATGTATGTATATATATAGATAAACACAAATACTTATATACATACTCACAATCGTATATATATAACTATATATGAGTGAGTGTGTGTGTGTGTGTGTGTGTGTGTGTGTGTGTGTGTTAGGTATACATACTCACAACATAGCATGTATATAATGCTTATGTGTGTTTGTCTATATTTATATACGGTTGTGAGTATATAAATATGTCTCACCCACACACACACACACTCATATCTAAATATACTAATCTCTATGCATGTGTATATATGTATGTGTGTCACACACATATATGAGTGTGACACAGACACACTCATATATACTAATCTCTAAGTGTATGTGTGTGTGTGTGTATGTGTGTGTGTGTGTATGTGTGTATGAGTGTGTGTGTGCGTGTGTCACACTCATATATACTGATCTCACACATGCGCACACATATATGTGTGTATATAGACACACACACTCATATACCCAGCACACACACCCACACACACACACACACACACAAAAAGTATATATACACAAATATATAATGCAAATATATGAGTGTGTACTTATAAATATAGAGACACATGTCTTATATTTATAGAATTTATATCACACTGACACACACACACACACACACACACACACACACACACACACACACACACACACACACACACACACACACACACACACACACACACACACACACACACACATATATATATATATATATATATATATATGTGTGCATGTGTATGTGTGGTAGGTATACTTACACATAGGGATTAGTATATATGAGTGTGTGTGTTAGGTCACACACATATATACTAATCTTTATGTATGTGTGTGTGTGTATGTATACCCTACACACACACTCATATATAGACAAGAGACACACACACACACAGACACACACAAATAAAAATATTGGTGTGTATATAAGTATGTATACCTAACACACACACACATGTGTCTTTACATACATTCATACACACACATATAGGTATTAGTAGATATGAATGTGTGTGTGTGTGTGCGTGTATGTATTGTATGTATTCATTTGTGTGTGTGTGTGTATTTGTGATCATGTATGTGTGTGTGTATTTCTAGATGGAGATATACACAATCTCATATATATACAACACACGCATAAACACGCATACACACACAAACAAACAAACACCATGTGTGTGAGTATGTTTACCCAACACACACACATAGAGATTACTATATATACTAGTGTGTGACACATATATATATACTAATATCTATGTGTATGTATTTGTGTATATATTTGGTATATATATATATATATGTGTGTGTGTATATACACACACACACAAAGAACACATATATACTAATCTCTATGTATAGTGATTAGTATATATATATAAATTTATATGGTGTGTGTAAGTGACACAGCCACATACACACACACACTCACTCACACATAAACACACACACAAACACACACCCACACACTCGTATATATTAATAAACATACACACAAAACACACTCAACACACACTCATATACATTCGGTATACATACGTGAGTATATATATTTATATATACATACACACACAGAGAGATTTGTATATTTGAACGTGTGTGCATGTGTGTATGTTGGGTATACATACTCATAATCGTATATAAATATATATTATCTTAAATGAATGTGTGTCTATATATTTACATATGGTTGTGAGTATGGATAAACAAACACACACTCACCCACATAAAGAGATTAATATATATTTATATATGTTTGTGAGTATGGATAAACAAACACACACTCACCCACATAAAGAGATTAATATATATTTATATATGGTTGTGAGTAGTATATACAATTGTATGTGTGTTGTGTCATATGTGTGAGTATGTATACCCAATACAAGTACACACACACTCATATATATACTAATCTCTATATATTTATATATAATCTCTATGTGTGAGTATGTATATATATACACACACATAGAGATTAGTATACCTAACACATGTATATACTCACACTGTATGTGACACACACATATATATTAATCTCTATGTGTGTGTGTGTGTGTATGTCTATATATAGTATGTGTGTGTATAACACATATAGAATTAGTATATGTGTATGAGTGTATGTGTGTGTGTTATGAGTATGTATACCTAAGACAAATAAATACACAACACACACATACACACACAATATATAAATTGTATCCATATGTAAAACACATATCTGTTTGTGTTTATATACATGTATATATATGAGTGTATGTGTGTATGTATTGTGAGTATGTATACCCAATACAACTGCATACACACACACATAGTATACATACTCACATGTGTGTGTGTGTGCATAACACACACACACTAAAATACACACATAGAGATTAGTATACTTGTGTGTATGTGTTGTGAGTATGTATACTCAACACATACACATGCACACAAACACACACATGGAGACACACTATACGGTTATAAGAATTTATACCCAACACACACCCACACACTATACAGTTGTGAGTATGTAAACCTTACACACACCCAAACACTCATATGAAGATAAATATGTATACCCAACATATAAATATGCGCACATAGAGATTAGTATATATAAGTGTGTATGTGTGTGTGTGTGTGTTTGTGTATGTACGTGTCACACACATATATATACGAATCTCTATGTGTGTGTGAGTGTTGGGCATATAACTATATATGATGTGCACACATCTATGCATGTGTGCGGGGGTTTAAATATATGACACACTTAGAACCGTATATATATATGTGTGTGTGTGTTGCACACACACTCATATATACTAATCTCTATGGGTGTAGTGTATGTGTATGTGTTTGTTGTGTATTTGTGTGTGTGTGTGTGTTAGGTAACATACACATAACTATGTATCAGTATGCAGAAACACATACGCACACACATAAACACACACACACACATAGACGTTTGTTGTATGTGTGTTGGGTATACATATATAGATAGATAATAAATGGATACACACACACATGTGTATCTATATAATTATATACAGTTGTGAGCATATATACCCAACACACAGATGCACACACACACATACTCAGAACAGTATATAAATAAGTAGACAAACATAAACACACAAACACATACTCACACACACACGCACTCATAATACACATACACATATACATACATATATATATATATACTAATCTTAATTTGACACATTTATGTGTGTATCTAGCCACACACACTCATATATACCCAACACTTACGTACACATACACATGCGCGCGCACGCGAACACACACAGACACCCATAAACACACACACACTCATATATTTACACTCATATATATACCCACACACAAACACACACACAAACACACACATAGAGATTAATACATGTGGTGCGTGTGTGTTAGTTTTATATATGGGTGTGTGTGTGTGTACTGGGTTTACATACTCACAATCATGTGTGTGTGTGTGTGTGTGTGTTGGGTATACATACTCACACACATACATACAAGCATATATATACTAATCTCCATGCATGAACATACACACTCATACAGATTAATATATATATGATTGTGAGTATATATACATACTCATAATGGTATATAGACACACACACACACACATACACACAGAGATTAGTATATAAAAACACACACATATATATATATATGTGTGTTACTCACAACCGTATTAATCTCTATGTGTGTGTGTTTGTGTGTGTGTATTGGGTATACATAGTCACAACTGTATATAAATATATAAACACACACATATATATGTGTTATATATGAGTATATATACCCAACATATTTACACATATAGACTAATCTCTATGTGTGTGTTTGTGTGTAGGAGTGTGTGTTACGCACACTCACATGCATGTGCATTGGGTATACATACTTATCTCTATATGTTTGTGTGAGTACACACATAAACACACACTCGTATATACTAATCTCCAAATGTGTGTGTGTGTGTGTGTTGCCCAACACTATAAATATATCACACACACACAGATATATATATATATATGTATAAATGTGTGTGTGTTTGTCTATATAACACATATGTGTGTGTGGGTACATATACTCATAACCATATATAAATATATAAACACACACACACACACACATACATAGAGAAAAGTATATATGAGTGTGTGCATAGACAAACTCTTATAAACTAATCTCCAAATATATGAGTATATGTGTGTGTATGTGTTGGGTATACACACATACACACACACACACAGTTATATATACTAATCTCCATACATACGTGTGAGCGTGTGTGCGTGTGTGTGCTAGGTATACATACACACACACATGCATACACATAGAGATAAATATATATGAGTGTGCATCTAAATAAGTTTGTGTGTGTGTGTATGTATTGTGAGTATGTATACCTAACACATATCTATGAGTGTGTGTGTC
>JACERR010000153.1:72500-75000 GCA_016760335.1 Gastrodia elata
ATATATGAGTGCATATTTGTGTGTGTGTGTGTATATGTGTGTATATGTGTGTGTATGTTATAGACACACACACACACACACACACACATCTCTACATACATATACACATATAAATATATATGAGTGCATATATGTGTGCGTGTTTGGGTGTGTGTGAGTGTGTGTGTGCATGCATACACTCATTTATACTTATCTCCATATGTGTATATTTTATATATACCCAACACACACACACACATACACACACACACACACACACACACACACATACACGCACGCACACACAAACACAATCGTATATAAATACTTGTGAGTATATATACCCAACACACACACAAATATATACTCACAGCCATACACACACACACACAATCTTTATAAGCACACACACACATGTGCGTGTTTATGTGTTTGTCTGTGTGTTTGTTTATGTGTGTGTGTATGTGAGTATATACACTTATATAGATATGTGTGTATTTAACACACACACACACACACACACACACTCACAAACTCATATATACTTATCTCTATGTGTGTGTCAATATAACATTTAAGTATATAACACATGTGTGTGTTTATGAGTGTGTGTGTGTGTATATTATGATTGTGAGTATGTATACCCAATAAATACACATAATCATATAGATACACACACACACAATGTGTATTGGCTATATATATAGAAATATATATATATATATATATATATATATATATATATATATATATATATATGTGTGTGTGTGAGTGTGTGTGTGTGTGTGTGTGTGTGTGTGTTTGTATGTGTGTGTCTATGTCACATACGGTTGTGAGTATATATATATATATATATAATAATCTCTATGTGTATATACACATAGAGATAAGTATAAGTATAATATATATAGGTGAGTCTATATATTTATATACGGCATACACAAAGAGATTAATATATATGCTTGTGTGTCTGTATGTGTGTGTGTCTATATATATATATTTATATATAAATATATATATATATATATATATATATATATATATGAGTATATATAGATATACACACGTATGTGTTATCACACACATAGATATATATATATATATATATATATACACACACACATGGATATTAGTATATGTAAGTGTGTTTGTGTGTGTGTGTGTCTATAATAAATATACAAATGTACACACACACACACACACACACACAAACACACACTTTTTTATACTTATCTCTGTGTGTGTTTATGAATACCCAATACACACATACATAGATATATATATGAGTGCATGTTTGTGTGTGTGTGTGTGTATGTTATAGACACACTCACACACACACACACACCCATCTTTACATACATATATAAAGATAAATATATATGTGACACACGCACACATTATCTGTATACATACTCACACATATAAACAGACATACACACATAGAGATAAGTATATATTAGTGTGTTTGTGTGTATGTTTTTATTGGGTATACATACTCAAACACACACACAGACACACACATAGATATATATATATATACCCACTCATATTTACTATATTTGTGTCTATGAGTGTAACACTCATACACTTATACATACACACACACACACATAATCTGTATATATAAGTGTGTATACCCAATATATAGAGATTATGTGTGTGTGACACACAAACACTCACACTCATATAGACACACGCACACACACACAAACTCCATACATACTTATATACTTATATGTGTGAGTGTGTATACCCAATACACACACACTCATATATACTACACATTCAAATATATATATATATACATATATGTGTGTGTATGTGTGTGTGTGTGTGATAACACATGCGTGTGTAAAACACAATTTGTGTTTGTGTGTGTGTATTACTCATAAATACTAATCTATATATATTATATACATATATAGACACACATGTATGTGTTATCTGACACACACACACAGTATATATAGACACACAAATACACAAAATATATACTAATGTATACCCAACAAACTCACACACAAAGAGATTAGTATATTATCTGTGTATGTATGTGTGTTGGGTATACATACTTATAACCATATATAAATATATAAACACACACAGTGTGTGTGTGTGTGTGTTAGGTGTGTGTGTGTGTGTGAGTGTGTGTGTGTGTGCGCATGCACACACTCATTTATACTTATCTCCATATGTGTGTGTTTCATATATACCCAATACACATAAACACACACACACACATACAAACACACACACATACAAACACAACCATATATAAATAGTTGTCAGTATGTATACCTAACATACACATAAATATATACTCATAACCATATACACACACACACAATCTATACGAGCACACACACACATGTGCATGTTTATGCATTTGTGTGTGTGTTTGTTTATGTGTGTGTGTGTGTGACTATGTACACTTTTATATATATGTGTGTGTAACACACACACACACACACACACAAACTCATATGTACTTATCTCTATGTGTGTGTCTATACAACATATT
>JACERR010000154.1:0-2500 GCA_016760335.1 Gastrodia elata
GTGTATGATAATGAATATGTATACCCCACACATGCACATACATACTCACAACCATCTATAAATATATACACACATATATAAGAATATATATATAAACACACACACACATAAATTAGTATATATGAGTATGTATACCTAACACATATGCACACACACAGATACACACATACAAACACACACACAAACACACATAGAGATAAATATATGATGTATATAGACACACATGTAGACACACACACACACTCATATATACTAAGCTTTATACATACATATACACACACACACATATGTCTATATATATATAGTTATAAGTATGTATATATAATAGATACGATTGTGAGTATGTATACCCAACACTCACACACACATATAAAGATAAGTATATATGAGTGTGTGTGTGTGTATCTTCATATATATAAACACACACATACCCACATCTATATGATTGCATGTGTGTGTGTTTTGAGTGTGTGTGTGTCTAGTCTTAATAGATACACACACATGCACACTCATATATACTTATCTCTATGTGTGTGCGACTATGTATGCATATCCCTATATATATATATATATATATATATATGCACACATATGTGTGTGTGCCATAACACATACGTGTGTGTCCTTATATTTATATATGGTTGACACACTCATATATACTTATCTCATACATGTATATAACACATACGTATACAAATATATGATATAGACATATGTATACCCAATAAACACATACACATACACTCATATATATATATATATATATATATATATATATATATATATATCAGCACAAAGAGATAGTACACACAAATACACACCACACATACATAAAGATTAGTATATATGAGTGTATTTATAGCAATCTTTGTGTGGTTGCGACTATGTATACACAATCATACACACACACATGGAGATAAGTATATAAATTGGTATATATGAGTGTGTATGCTTCTGTGTGTGTGTATGTGTTGAGTATATATACTCACACAAACACATATATTAATCTATATATGTGTGTTGGGTATATACATTCATACCCAACATATATATATATATATATATATATATATATATATATATATAGTTTTGAGTATGTATACCCAAATACACATATATACTTATTTTCATGTGTGTGTGTGTGTATTTATGTCAATATATATCAGTGCATTTATATAATTATATACAATTGTGTGTCTGTATACCCAACACATAATAAAAACAACACATACATAGAAATTAGTATATATCAGTACACACACACATGTAGATTAGTATATATACCCATATATACTTATATATATAAATATATATATAGGCACACACACACACACACTCACACACACACATAGAAAAATGTATACCTATCAACCGTATATAAATATATAAAGACACACGCGTATGTGTTATCACACACACACATAGATATATATATATCTGTGTGTGTGTATTACTTAGAGATAAGTCAAAATATATAAACATACATGTATATGATTATATGTGATATATATGAGTAATGTGTGTGTGTGTATTATTTACATTAGGTATATATAATCACAACTATATATATAAATATATAAACACACACGTATGTATTATGTGTAAGTGTTTGTGTATGTGTGTGTTGTGTGTGTGTGTTGTATATAGTTGTGAGTATGTATACCCAACACACACACACACACACACACACTCATATACACTAATCTTATAATGTTTATGTCATGTGTGAGTGTGGGTATCTTTATGTGCACACACACACGCACACACACACACATATATAAGTATATATGAGTGTGTCTGTGTATACTTATATATATATATATATATATATATATATATATATTAATCTCTATGTAGGTGTGTTTGTGTGTCTGTGTGTGTGTCTATGTATATATATATACATATATATAGCACATACCTGTGTGTGTGTTCATGGGTGTGGGTGTGTGTGTCTATATACACACACACACACACACTCATATATACTTATCTCCATGTGTGTGTGTGTGTGTGTCTGTGTCTATATGTGTGTGTATATATAAACAGACACACACACACACACACAGAGATAAATAAATAAATATAATATATATATATATATATGAGTGTTGGGTATATATACAAATATGTGTGTGTGTGATAACACACACACACACAGATATATATCACATACACATAGACACACATAAACACTCATGGAGATACGTATATATGTGTGTGTGAGTATGTGTGTGTGAGTGTGTGTTGGGTATATTACTTGTGTGTGTGTGTATATATGTTACACACATACACACACACAAATGCACATGTATGTATTATATACATGTATACATATATATATATATATATATATATATATATATATATATATATTTACACACACTATGGACACACACACTCATATTTACAAATCTCTATATGTGTATATTTATTGAGTATACATACTTATGTGTGTTTTGTGTATACAGACTCACATGAGTATGTGTGTGTGTGTGTATTA